>BQNB010124735.1:3677-19889 GCA_026074375.1 Tanacetum coccineum
CCGTAAACTACGTTTTACTTATACAAGGCTCGGGAATATTTAATGACCATCACTTTAATAAATACACGGCTAACAGTTTCCATATCAAAGGAATAGCTCTTCTTGTTCATCTTGAATATTATGTAATGCTTTTGATAGGTGACTGTAGCCTAGAACTCTTGCATGTAGACGGCAGGGACACTAGCAGTGATCAAGAAGGCTAGATAAAAAGGAGTGAGAGTGAGAACATCCAATGCAACTTGAAAGGTGGGTTCCTTGGGCTTGAATGTGGTGCTCGATCTGTAGTTGCAACTGCCAATCGTAAGACATTGTTCCCTTGTAACAAGAGCATCATCCAAAGCTTGTTGTTGTTCTTTAGTCATACTCATGATTCTGCTTTGAAAAGAGTCGATACAGTTTATATATAACCAAGTTTATATAGACACTATATCATGAGACCCTAAATTGGCATTTAATGCATGTGACACATTTAGAAAGATAACCATTGATAGAGTGAACTTAAATTGGCTTAGTTGAAGTAGTCCAATTTTTAACTTGATTAGATTTCAAAGATAATCAATTTTACATTTGCTATCTAACACAAGTTTTAAGTCACCTTTTGGTTAGAATCTACGTGTTTATGATAATTAGCCTTTTTGTTTCCATTAAGCATGAATGAATCTGGTTGATTAGGTGAAAACTGCGAATTAGTTCACAATTGCAAATTCGGATGCCAAAGAGTTATTGCGAATTTGGACCATACACGTATTGCGAATTCGGACATTGTAGGTGTCTGCTAATTCGGACCCTAAAGGACATTGCTAATTCGGGCCCTTATGGTGTCTGCTAATTCGGACCCTACTGCCAACTGCGAATTCGTGTACTAAAGAGGTCTGCTAATTCGTGTCCTATATCACACTGTGAATTCGGATACTATTAACTGCTGCAAATTCGGATGACATAGAGAGTTGTGAATTCGTGGTCAACTAATATCTGCAAATTCGAATGGCACTTACACTGCAAATTCGTGAACAACTAAAAATTGCAAATTCGGATAGTTCAACAAATTTGAATTTATAATTCGAGTTATCATTTGTTTTCCTACTGCAAGATTCAATCATGTATGCTCATAGTATCCCCAACAATCATTTAAGCATCATATACATATGAACTCAACAACAATCATTCAAACGAGCATTATTTTTCCAAGAAAATCATTGTCACCAAGAACATACATACACTATATTGATATTTAAGCACATACACATTCAATGAAGCATATATCACTTATATCACACAAAACCCACAATCTTTTTCAATTAAAGCTCAAAACACGCACAATTCGACATACAAAATCACACGAATCTCACACATAAGTTATCCATATATAAAACTGTTAAAGACGAGTTATTAACACCCATTAATGAACAAAACCCCTCTATCAATTTAAGTTTTTATTCAGTTTTAATTTCAAGAACCCTAATTTGAATTTTAGGGTTTTACAAAATTAAAACCTTGTAAAAACTAAATTCCTTTGAGATATATGATCATTGGGGTGAGAAGAACAACGTTTTAGTTATACCTTAAGCAAGATTTTGTCTGGATTTCAAGATGGAGGGTGTGGCGATCGTGAGAGGTTTTAGAGAGGAAAATGGTGTGTGTGTTGTGTGTGTGTTTGATCGTGTGTGAGTGGGGTGGATATGTTATAAAACTAATTTGGTTTTTGTGACATATTCGCCCCCCAAACTTTGAGATCTTTTCCCTTTTTGAATATGAGTTTGTTTAGGCATAAAAACAATTAGCACAATGGCACATTAAGTCCCTATAGTTTTAACTAATATACCTAACAACTTAATCATGCACATATTCTCACTCAAGGCGTAAACAATTAACATGAAAGGCACACATAAGCTAAATTTAATTAACTTTTCCAAAGAATGATATTCCGTTATTGTTTAAAACCTTTATCCCTTTTATCAAATGACCTTTTGAAGAAGATTTTTGACATTTGCTCCCCCTCAAACAATGACCCGTTTTCTATTTAAAGAGCTGTAGTCGTTATTTGAGAAGTCAAATGTCTTAGAAAAAAACTTTTTCTGATGAAGCAATGTTTTTATTCATGAAAAACAAACACCAATTGTAAATAAGATTTCTCTTATTTTCACACATAAGTGCACTGACACGTACACTCATGGAATATAGGAAGCACGGGTTGTGATGCAAAGTAATCACAAGCTTTTGCATGGTCATAAAGTAGACCATGCCCGAGAATAAATTCCCGTTATGAGGTCAAGTTTTTTTTTGAAATACTTGCCTTTAAGATGAAGATCGGGTTGCTATTTGAAATAATAGCAAGTCATTTGGCATGTTTTGAAAACATTTGAACTTCTGTTCGAACTTCGTTTACAGCCTCGTATCATTATTGAATGACATTTCTAAGACCGTAAATGTTATCGATTTTCAGAAGACATGCCATTATTCATATCATTGAGTATTGACTTGAAATTCCTCCAGTGGCATCTTGTAAATATTCATATCATTGAGTAGCAAAGTGAATCTCAAGTAGTACTCGTGTAACGACTCTCCTTTCTTGTATGTAAACTTATCAAATTCATCGTACAACTTACACTCTCGTTCTTGCTTTGTTAACGACGTTCCTTGCATGAGCAGTTTGATTTTCTCCCAAATATCCTTGGCTACACGATGTTGACTAACAAGAGCATAAATTTCAGTTGGAAGGCCTTGTAGAATGATGTTTATTGCTTTGATGTCACAATCAGCTTGAATGGTTTCTGCGGGAGTTAATTCAGTATATTCCTTTGGTCTGGTTACACCATCCACTGTAATTGTTGGCCAAACAAGTGGACCCTTTTCAACAGAAGCAAGAATCATTCTACCATGAGGTCTATTCATCATATAAAGTTCCATTATGCTTTTCCATGAGTCATACAAGTGTTTTTCAAGCATCGGTGGTTTGTTGTCACCACCCGAGAGAAGTGACTTATCAGCAAGAGTCGTCATTGATAAAGTGGTATAAAAAAGATTACTGATCGATCGAGCGGTGATAGAAAGTAATTGTGTTTGAGGGAGTTGTCTTTTATGTGTTTTAAGTCTTGAAACTACACGGGATTTTACAATTCTTGACAAAACTAAGAAAACAAGTGAGTGATTCACGGGATTTTACAAGTCAAAGAAATAAACCATATAATTTTGTTGAAGCAATTTTGAGTTTTAAGTAAATGTTGCAAATTTGTATGATTAAGTAAAATTGCAAATTCGGGTTCTTAGGTAAAATTGCAAATTCGTGTCCTAAATTTGCAAATTCGTGCAATACACGGACAAAACTCAAAATCTTTAAATCACAAAAAGACACATTTTTGATTGTTTTTTTCCAAAATTTCTTGTACAACTAGTATTCTTAAACCTATAGTTACCTTAAAAATGACAACTTTTTTGTTTTTAAGCCGAAAATTTCAAAATCAAGATTTGTACTTTATAAGGTTTTTGAAAACAAAAGATGAACAAAAAATGAGTTTTTCTTTGATCCAAAGTAAATACACCTATATCCAAGGATACTAGATCAAATTTACCAAGGTAAATGATCTTTTAGTGTACAACTAAGCTTTGAAAACAAAAGATAAGAAGAAAAGGCGTACGGAAAAATGAGCCAAACAAAAAACAAACACAAGAACTAAGCAAATCACTCCATGGATCTGATACCAATTGTAGAATACAAGTAATCTTTGATATATAAGAAGCAAGAACTAGTGAGAGAAAGTGGAAGGAATGATGTATTTTCTAGAGAGAGAAAGTGCTAAACATGAAATGCATTAAGAAAAAATGAGAATACAACCAACCAACCACCCTCTCCAAGGCATGGAGAGGGTATTTATACAACAAATGGTGGTAGGCCATAGGCCTAGTAGGAATTTCCATAGGCCTTTGGGCCATATTAGTTTATAAACTAAACATTGACTAACTATGGGTTTTGACTATTTAATATTGGAAGTGACCGAGACTTTTCTTGTTCCTAACAGAATTCATGAACTATAGCTTACCTCATACTCATAGGGAGAATTTTCGATAAAATATTCAACTAATGGCACTTATTCGCGGGTCGTAAGATATGGTAACCTGAGGTCAAATGGAGGAAGTAAAAACCATGCATTGATTCGAATCCCGTTCCTATTTATTGTTTTAGGATCAGTTGCACTTGGTCGATCCAGTGCCACCAGGTGAGTGATTATACATTTTCAAATCTTTTAGTACCTCTCTTTCAGAAGAAAATCTTGATATGATAATATACTTAATTCGTTTAGTGTCGACTAATGTCTAACACTGTTGTGTCCGTTTTCTACAGAAGGTACCAAGCGTCGTACGCCACGTACACAGCCTATTCAACGGTTGCATTCTAATGAACATGAAGCAATTATTTCTAATAGTAAGAAAGTTCAGTAGCTTTTTTGTTCAATGATCAACAGTGCTGTTTGAATGACTAGATTGTACTAATACAATGTGTTTTTAAATTGGTTGTAGTGAACTTTGATATACCTTTTTTGCTGCGCAAGAGGAACGCACAGTTGATCGCGCGAGTTACTCGACTCAGGAGCTTTTGCGATCGCGTCTGAAATGTGGATTTATCTGAACTGCATTTATCAGGTGTCTTTATATGTGGAGAATGACTAAAAAAATTGTTTATAACTAATTTGCACAACACTTTCTTGGCTATCATGATTCCGTTGTTGTAATTCTGTCATATACAACGACCATGCATTTGTGATATGGTTTTTTTCTAAGATTAATTGTTTACGCCGTCCGAGGTGTCCAACATCTTTTGTCAGGCTCTTTCCATAAACAAATGACCACCCAAGGTATATTTCATTTCACTTTAAAATGCATTGTATCATACAAAGTATGCACTTTGCTGATACGTTATTTAAGTTAATGAAATGTCTACAAAATGTGCAGCAATAGTGTGTCCCGGATATACCTTTTAACTACGAGAAAATATTCACGTTCTGCTATGTGGCCAACAACTTTTAGGTTAAAATTACCCAAAATCTACGAGGAACGTCTAATGTGCACTATGCTTGGTTAGCAATTGTTGATGGTGCACCATCTCTGTTATGTTTTACGAGAATAATGGATCAAAGCTTGGGATGTACAACTATGGAGTACACTTTTCGACAGAGTAATCTGCCCATACCATGTATGAATAAACATGGTATGTTCCTTTCTTTTCTCACCATCTAGAACTCTTATAGATGCTTTTAAATGACAGCAAAATACTATGTCTTTTAAAGAGTAATATATTTACTAAAATGATAGGATCTGCTATGTGGGATGTTTTCATGAATATGTAGTTTTTGTCCCCAATTGAAAAAGCATATTTAAGGATGGTTTAGTTATTATTAAAGAAAGTTTTAATTGAAAAAGATTATGTTTAGATTAATTTAATTTATAATATTTCTTCTTAAACGTTTTAGCAAATAAATGTGTTGTGTTCTTTGTAGGTCACCGTATTTTGATGAGTTTATGCCCAGATTAATAGTCTGAATCAAGCTGATGTATGTTTTGCAATTGTGTGGTGAAATTATACCCATTTACTCTTTCCGCTTCAAGCTTGCTTGTTTGACTTTTACGTTACTGTGGACTATTTTTTTTTTTTAGTGAATAATGATGTTTTTTCGTGGTTATAGTGGTTGATCTAAATTGGAAGTCTTTAAGAAGTATCGTATCCATAAAACCTTGAAGGAAATGGAAAGCGTACTATGCGGAAAGTTTTCCAAACTTGCCTCAGTTATTCATAGGGGATTCTATCATAGTGCTAATATCAGTTGGCTCTAATTTAGAGCAATCGTTCTCTTGCGTTAGGCAAATATTATGCAATCAAGTTTGACGATTGTGGCTCTCTTTCGTTGGCTCTCTTTTCGTATGTGTAAGTAAGCAGAAATGTTCCCAGATAGAAATAAAAAAAATGAACCACCCGCAAGATTTTAATTACAGGTTTCACTAATTCTAGCTTCAAATCCAGTTTAAATTTTGTGTTTATGAATATGCATATATGTTTGAATAGAAATACTTTTGCATTCAAAATGCCATTTCATGTTTTTTACCTTTTTTACAACTAATTATTTGTTTTTGTTATTTGTTCTTGGTTTTAGGATGCAAAGCAATAATCTCCCAAAGAAAGAGAAGCAAACAATACACCAATAGCTGCAAAGTTGATAGTTGAGGTAAACACTCGATACAAACCAATAATTAGACAAGGTTAATGCGTTTTTATAAAGTTTTTCTTAAACCTTGTTTGAAATATAATGTTGGACTTTAAATGCATGTAAATGATGTTAAAGTGTGAAAAGTTAATTTGAGGTGGGTTTGAGTTAACGGTCATATTCGAAGCTTCGATTAATGGGTGTAGGGGATTGGTTATTAAGAGTGTTAATGCTAATATGCTTATTACATTTTATAGCAAACGTGTCGTTTCAAGTTTTTTTGGTGAACTTTCAGTGGCAAGCTGAAGTTTTCAGTGGCTTGGTTCTATGTGGTTCTGATATGTATGCAAAAGTAGATGAACCCGACCAAGTCTTCTATATAGAACACTTCACATGTTAAGACTTTGTTTACTAAAAACAAACCATGAGGTCAGTTTATAGATACTTTAATTTGTGCTCTATATTGAATTTGCGATGCGGTATGAACGGCAGTAGACTTTACCGACCAGACTAAACGAACAAAGCTACCAATGAAACCTGTTAATTGCTTGCTGATATTTTTGGTTTGGATAATCAGATTTTTGTTACTTAAAATGTGTTCAACAAGAATTAATGCTGCTAAAACTGTCGATATCCATACAAACGTGTTTGTTATGTTACCCTATGATGATGTGCGAGTATTATATATGTTGTTGCAGGTGTGGATGTGTTTTCTGTCACAATTGTGTAAAGAAGTATGTTTATTATTGTATGTTGTGGCTTAGTACATTCACGATGTTCTTTATAGTTTTAGCCTAAATCAAGTCCGGAGTGACAACATTGTATGGGAAGTAGCTTATTTTTAAGTAAATAAGAGTCAACTATCTGATTTAAACTTGGGGATGAATATTGCTTTTTATATGATATCATTAGCTAAAGGTTATATTTACAAATTTGGCAATAAAGGTGAACTTAGTGTTTGACTAAGCTTTCCAATAATATGCTAAACACTAAATTTCAAAAAAATTATACCATACGTGTGCAGTGCACGGGTCTAAACAATTACATACAACTCGTACGAAATCAACAATTAAATATAACTCGTGTGCATCGCACGGGTTTGCATGTCTCGTTTTGCTCAACATTTCCAGATACACAACATCTTAAACATTTCCGAGCTTGTCAATATTTTCAAAAGTAGGTGACCATCTTAATAATTTCATTAGATATACTTGCACATAAGTTTTTCAATAAAAACAAAACAAAATATATTGCATAATTTTTTAGTGTACGGAGCTTAGAAAATCGACTTTGGGAAAAGGAAAGAAAATGGTCAAAAAAGTGGACCACGTTAAAGTATTTATATAACCGCAATCAACGGTTTGTCCAAGAAAAATTAAAAAATTATACGCATTACCTTATTCTTTTTACACTTTTGATTAAACAAATATGTCTTTAATTTTCATCTGAACAATGGCCTCATTTTTTGTAAAGTCAAAAACGCCCACACCCGTAATTAACGGTTTAGCACCGGTTCTGCTACGGCGACCTTCTGTCGGGTGCCTTACACGTGGCCCACACCAACCTAAACCTAACTAATTTCCACTTGTACTTTCATCAACCCAACTTCTATTTTACTTTGGTCGTATTGGTTGGAAACTTGGAATCCGAATAGACCGAGCAGAATAGTTAGTAGCTTAATGGTTGAAGACAATAAACGTTTGTCGATTAGAGTATTTTTTAAGGAGTTTACGGCGACGGAAAGACCTTACATTGTCCACCTGAGTATGACAAGCGCCGATCGTCACTTATTCAAGATTAGCAATAAGCGATTACTAGATGTCACAACAAATTTCTGATGTGCCAACCCATTTAACCCTAGTAATATGTTTATTTTGGTTATATGGGTTAAACGGATCGACCTGCCAATCCATTTGACCTAAGTAATATGTTTAACCCTCCAACTCATTTAGATTAACAAGTTAAATGGGTTGTGTACGGATTACGTGTAAACAAGTTAGAGTTGAGAAACCTGATCGATTACTTAAACATGTTGTGTTCGGGTTGAGAGTTTCTGACCGGCAAACCCGATCACGTCAACCCGAATCCGACCCAAATTGCCACCCCGTCGTCAACTAACCGTTTGCTATGAGAAAATAGTAGCGTGAGGAAATGAGAGCAATGATGCCCCTTTGGTTGAACGCAGAGGGTCTCGAAGGGGTGTGTAAGTGGTGCAGTCATACGAGACCTTTACTTAGAAAGATGATACATTTAACCACTCAAGGGTGACCTAGTGGCAAAAGTGTTTGTGGTCATCACTATAAAATGTGTGAGGTCTCAAGTTCAATTCCTGTTAGGTGCAAACAACCTTTAAGTGGCCACATCAACCTCCTGAAAAAGGAGGACTTTACCTGGTTTGAGTCTGTGTGACGATGAGTTCAAACCCCGTTGATTAGTCAGGCAATGTGTCAAAAACACAGTAAAAAAAAGATGACACATTTTTAGGTGACATATTCCCATATAAATACACATGATATTAAACATATATGAGCTATATAGTTAAAGTTTGTATGCAACTTAAAAAAATATTTTATTATAAGGGAAAATAAAGGGAAACATTGTTTCTAACTAAAGGTGATCACGGTTTGAAAAACGGACCGGACCGAACGGAAACCGAATTTGTACAAAACGCCGGACCGAGGACCGGACCGTCGGTCCGGTCCGGTTCGATCTTCGGCCCGGTCCGGTCCAACAAAACATAATCGGCAAGGTTTTTTTAAGACCGAACCAGACCGACCGAACCGAATTTAAGGAAAAGCATGGACCGAAGACCGAACCGAAATATATTCGGTCTGGTCTGGTCGGTCCAGTCCAATCGACGATCCAATATACTCAACTCTATTTCTAACATAAGAAACCATTTTCCCATAATTCAATGTTTCTTAATCATCTATTGAATATTTGAACACACACAAATTTTAGGGGAGAGTAAGGCTATTTCTGTATTAAAAAAAGAAAAATGGTATGTCCACAAAAGTTTTACAAAAAATCTTTCACATAAATAATGTGCCAAAATTAAGTGTTCAATCAAAACAATTATAAAAAAGCAAGAATTTATTTGATTCGACCAATAATCCTATGATGTCTTGCTATATAGATTTATCTAACCTTTAGATTTTTTTATTAGTTGGGTGTCTTTAAAGATAATGTCTTGGAGAAACATTACTCTTTAGAAGAAAAAAAATCACTCGACCTTTATAAAGTATAAACTATCAACAAGGTTAGTTGCAAATATCATTTGTGTTTACATTAGACTTTACAGAAAGCCATATTACATTGATTTCAGAATTAGATACATTCATATTGACTTAATAAAGTTATGTTTTCGGGAAAAAAAAGTGTTGGGTGAACAAAGTATTCACATCTTCAAGAACTCTATCTAAGTGATGAGTAGAATATATTTTGGGATTGATATGACTTTTCATGTCAAGACAAACAACAAATGACATTAACAAATCAAATGAAATCCACTACGTTTTTAGTGGTTTTTTGATTCTTGAGTTTTTGAATGAATACAAAACATCTTTCTAGTATACTTTCTTAGAAGATTATTTTTTTGATTTAACTTAAATTATTACAACCAATAATCTTATGAATAATCAAACTTATTGGGCTATCTAACTTTAGTAATTAAGGTACGTTGGCTCGAATTTACGTTGTTTTGGTACTAGTGCATTATTATATCTTGTGATACCCGTAATGAATGTGGTTTCTTACTTTTTTGATGTTTTTTGTTATTTAGGAATCAAATAGAAAGTTACCGCTTTATTGGATAATGATTAGATCAAACACGAAACAGCATAAAAATCAAGGTAAAGTAATGAGTACCATAAAGGTGATTAAAACCAAGGCCAATTAGCTATCTCTTTACCAAATGGGTATGGTATTATCAATTTATTATCGCATTCTAAACATGCAATTAACGCGATTAAGAAATACCTAATAAGGAAAATGGCATGGATGCAATCTCGACTCTTATTGATAAGTCATTGTGACAAATTGACAACTGAACATCATCTATAATTGGTCATCGAAGACGGATGTTGTAACTTCAAAAATGTACGTGGTAAGAAATTCACTGACGATTTTACTATTTTCATAAATTAAATTTTTTATTTTATTTTTGAAAAGCTACTTGTACTACTTGTATCGATGAATAGGTTTTGTTAAAACTTTTGTTTTGTGGTTCTCTCTTTAAATTAAATATTTTAATTTGAGATTTGCTAACAACACTCTATGGTGTAGTTTAAGCTGATCTTAATTAACAATGTTTTTTAATATAAACTCATAATTTATAAAAATACATGATTTCATCATATATAATTAAGGTAAGTGAGTTTTAATAAGATACGTGTTCATACTAAGTTTAGAAAGAATAGAGTTGTCGACTATATTAAGAGTTTTCGTTTCTTTGAGTGTCTAATTGTAGTAAGAAATATGTAAGTTATTTAGTTGATTGACTTAAAAACCAATTCATATCATGTTATCTTTTTTCTAACCTCGGCTAGCATTTTTATACATGAGGTGAGTTATTTTGCATACTAGTTTCTCCCTACATACTAAGAGACTAATCTAGATCATCCATTTCATTAGATCAAAAAGACAAGATTTAAGATTAAAAAAAACATGGATGAGCCAAAAGTGTAAATTTACTAAAACTCACACTAACCACTCCCTCATTATTTATAAAGTTGGCAAATCTTGCCCAAATTGCAATTAAATGACTTTTTTTGACATTTTGTGCGTTTTTCGCGTTTTCGTCCGTTTTTAGATGTTCTCGCACGGTTTCTTACGTTTTCGTTTGTTTTGGCAAATTTTAATACGTTTTCGTCTGTCTTCACATTTTTTCTTCTGTTTTCGTCCGCTTTCGCACGTTTTCTTACGTTTTCATTGTAACATTCCGTATTTTCAGGTCATTTACGACGTCATTTATTTTACTAATTATTTTTTTTCTTTTTCGTACGCGTTTACTTTTAATTCTTATTATATAGTAAAATCGTATAAACTAAAAATCAACAATTAACGTAAACGGACACCAAACGAATTAAAGTTTACGTCAAACAATCATTATATTATTATTACTAAAGTAATAATTAACTTATTATGTTTTATTTTTATCGGTTACGTAAAACGTTTACGTTTCGCGATAAATTACGTTTAAGTATTTCCGGAACCACAAAAATAAATCTACGCTTCAACAAATAACAACTTTTATTTCTAATGACCAAAGTTTATAAAAAATTACCCTTATACATATAATGGAACGCCCCAATTACTAGGAAATAACTAACAAAAACCTTACAACTCTTATACTTTACTTTTAACTTACAACAAATAAATCAAAGTGATACTTGCACTTTATACTTTCACATTTACAAGTATACTTCCACAAGTATATTTTCATTTTACTTCAAGAAATTCTAGCAAACACACCTCCATTACTATTCATGGGATGATGTTCCTCATTTGAAAACATAAAAACACAACATTAATCACAAGGGCTCCTAAGTACTTTCCCTAAAAAACCTTCATGGTTGTTTTTATGAATCTTTTACTTGATTCACATCTAAGTCCAAGAAGTATATAAGTAAAGTAGCTAGTAAGAAAGAACACACACTCTTCATTTATTCACAAAAACCTCTCTTCCTCCATCCCTTTAGGCCACGGCTACAAACACCCCATTTATATAAACCATAGCTTGATTTTTTAAGACCATACAAGCATACACACATCCTTCCTATGATAACCTAAGGTGTTTTGAAGGGTTGGCTAAGCATTTGCAAGATTTAATCAAGTAATTTCAAGATTAGGGTTTCTAGTTGGATTAGAGTTTCAAATCTTGCAAGCTTGGGTTAAAAATCTAAACAAGGGTTTAGATCATATTTCTCATCATCATACATCACTATAAGGTTATCTATAAACCTTTATGTCTTTACTTTTATCATTTTTATGTGTTTACATGTTCTATATAACTAAATCACCATTTAGGGTTTTAAACATGTTAAATGGATAACTTACTTGTGATTATGATTTTGTACACTTTTTCATATGATATGTGATTGGTAATATCATGGAATAATGAGATTATAAGTATGTTAACATGTTGGTTTAAGTGGAAAATGTTTAAGTATAAACTAGTGATTAAAAGTTAATTAAGGAAAGTTTATGATTTCATGTGAGGTTAAAGACATTTGTGGGCTGTTTTAATTCGTGTTTTAGACAGTAGGTTTTACATTTTATAAAGATAATACACCTCATGACGATTCCAAAATGATAAGAAACTCGAAAAACCGATTTATAACGAAAAAGATACGACGATTTCAAGTTTACGTTAAATATATACTTTTATAAAACTATTTTTATAAAAATTACTATTCACCACAGAAACTTATATTTTTAAAACATCATTAATATGATAAAACTTTTAAATACGAGAACGTACTCGAAAGAATCGCTAAAAACGGAGTTAAAACGAATAAGTTACGACATTTACGAGATTTACGATAACTAAATCTATAAAAATAAATATATAACTGTTATGAACAGTAAAATCACTATTCATCAGAAAAACTCAAATTTTGAAAATGTTATATTTTGATAACTCGTCTTAATACGAAGGCGTGGACGTAAGAAACGAAAGAAACGGACTAAAAACGAGAAAGTTACGCCAGTTTTACTAAAGTATACTTATAAACGTTTTTACTTTATAAATATGATTTCACTAAAACGATTAGATGGTGATGTAGCTATATAGAATTATATGTGGTATTAGTTAATCAAAGTACTATATTACTAGGGAGTTTCATAATGAGGCCTCTTCGGGGTGGCGTATCGACGAGTTGTTGGATTTACGATTTAAAGTGTCCTAGCTCCTCATACGTCACTACATGACCTCTTAATTATGATAGCCCGAACGATAGTATGATGAGCTATACGACCTATAAATAATCAAAGTGTTTAGTACTTATACGACCTATATTGGATTAGGTTGCATTCGATCGTAAGCGTGACGCATTTTCTATTGTGAATACTTGTTGATTACCATTCACTCGAGGTGAGTTCATAGCCCCATTTCTATCTACTTGTTTTACAAACTCTACGGGGTGAAATTACATGCTTGTTTTACTACGGACACAAGTGTTTTAAACTGTATGCTATCCAGATTATTGCCTGATTATTATTGCCTAAGTTACCACAGTGCCATCTAAGTCCCTAATATCATGAACCGTCAATTGCTATTATAGTGAGCGCTAGTGTTGTGGATAGATCTATCGGGACTAACAATCCCCACCGGAATTTATGGTCACAAGTTGATCATGGTGCATTTAACATTTAGAGAACTGTAGGCTGTTTTGGCAGACACCCTACCTATTTGGGGCAGACAGACAGTTAAGGCTTCGGGGTCATGAGCTTAGCGCAATAATACATGTTTTGGACTACTGAATTTGTTTCATAGTCTACTTTCACTTAAATCTTGTGGTCCACTCTTTACTTGATAAACCTATGAATTCACTCAACCGTTGTGTTGACTTTTAGCATGTTTAATTTCAGGTCCTAAGGTATAAGCTTGGATGGGAGCCGTGATGGATATCAATGAAGATGGATTCTGTGTTTATTTAAATTCAATGCAACTTTTATTATCTTTAAAAACTTAAGTCATCTTTTGGGTATTATGAAGCTTTTGTTTAATTAAGAATGTTTATGACTTTTAAAACTTATGGGACCAAATGTTATAACTCTGATATTTTATAGTGCATCAAATGTTATTTATTTAAAACGTCTCTTTTGAGGTCGTTTCCTATATCTTGTTTGTTGTACTTTGACGTAGCACCCCATTGTTACCATTCCGCTGCTACCTGATTTTGGGGGTGTTACATTCACCACAGCCCTTGTTGTCTCGTCAAACATGACAACAACCGTCTGAGCAGTGTCATCTGAAACCTCAAGCTCAAGCCTGTATATGCAATAAGGAAAGTAGATATGCATAGGAAGTGGATAATTGGCAATAATTTTAGTTAGGCCACCCTGAAAAATAGTGTAAACCCACCTAAGTACAGGGTAGTCCACAGAACTGTGGCATGAGTCACACCAAAAACGGCCATGCTTGCGGTCGAGATTGCCCTTCTTACATTTCTCACCACCACATGATGGGTAATTCCACCCCCTCTTCGTTCTGATCTTGTCAACCCTCACGGCACAGTGAAAGGTTGTAGCCTGGAAACACGGGTGGCATATCAGTGCAATCTAATAAATTCAGACAATCATAAGGGGTTATTGGGAGGCAGACAACTCACATCATATTCCTGATTACGTGCCCACATGAGCAAGTTTTCAAGAGTTCCAACCTTTGCACCTGTGCTATCTGCCGGTAACAATTCTTTAGCTATCTCAATACCACTACAATAGGGGAAATATCACCAGCTCAATCCTTCAACAATTTAAGAATAGGACTCCAGGATTAGGACACACTTACCTATCATCACTCTTAAACTGTTTCAAAACAGGGATCTGTTCATCGTCGACAATCATGGTTAATGATGTGCTAGAGAGATACAGCCTATCTACTAGTTGCGATGCATGCCGTAAGAAACAGATGACCGGATACAAAGTAAGGGTTATTTTAAACAGCAGGAAACTGATAGACAAAATAGGGCTTACTATTGTAAAGCTTCACAGACAGGGCTGTCAATACAACTGGGTAAAGTCCAACATGGCGGGTGCATTTCTCAATCAGCATCTCGCCAAGCCTACCCCACAGCGTTACTCTCACAGACTGGCCCCTGTTTTGAAAATGGAAGCAATTGACATAGCGTTAGTTCTAAACAAATGTAACTACAGTAGTTTCAAAACAAACAGGTATAACATGTTGTTAGCGAGATGGAAATCTAAGGTCTTTGAGCCACTCCTCGTGGTAGTAGTCCTGCCAACGTTTGTAACATACCCAACAGCATCTGTCGATAGTGTATGAATATGAAACACTGTCAATGGAGTGCAACGTGTTGCATATCCTAGTTAATGAACCTGTTTAAAGCCTTACCGATTAAATATTTGTTGTTTGTGGGTTCAAGGGAATCAAACTCCACCAATTGGAAAGGGTAACGGGCGAAACCATCTGGCTTCACAGCAGACCTGCGAACAATTGTGTCCCCATACATCTCTACAATAAAGTGAGCAAATCTCAACACACGAAAATCATCCTTGTTTGGCTGCACGGTAAAGTTTTTCACGGAATAAATGGCCCCCTCTTTCAGCCGAAGGAAATTATGCGTAATGTTGCCACGTGATGTACAATGCATCAAATTACCCCGCATTCATGTTTTGCTAGTATTCAATCCAAACATGACATATGCCAAACTGTATGGAACATAAGGAAACAGGAAGACAAACCTTCTCATCAGAAACTATGAAGTCCGTACTAAGATACCGGCCTGTAGCAGAATTGACATCCCACATCCTGCAAATCATGACCAAAATTGTACATGTCACCCCAAGTTCCAGTTGGTCTAGCATCAACGGCTCCGAGTTCGATGTAGTAGAGGTCGACATATTCACACAGGTATGAGAGGTACAACCGCAGAAGCTAATAGCAGTGATAGATGGCCAATGAGATGACCTACAGGTAAGTTATAAAGGCCCTCATTTAAGCCAACGTAACTGCCTGTTATTAAAACCATACAGCCCATTCATTGTAGTGTAAATGGGTAATTGAATGACCATTAAGAAAATCAGTAGCTGTAGGAATTCTCAAACAGTTTTCTATCATCACCCTGCAACTTTCATTGCCCAAACCTGGTTTAATCTTTCTGTGCATTCAATTCCCTGTATCATTAATACTGGCCATTCAATTCAAGAAACTCAGTCTTATATAGTATAAGATATTTGCCTATATTGCATGTTCCGTATTAAGAATGAAATAAATCGATTTCTTTTTTTTTCAAAAAGTTAAACAAACGATGATAGTTAATAAAAGAAACGACAA
>BQNB010124736.1:0-19888 GCA_026074375.1 Tanacetum coccineum
CCAAGTCGACTATCAGACGAATAAAGGAACATAGAAGGTTAGAAAAGAGCCTCAATATCATAGGAAAACTCTTGTAATCTTTTCACAACCAAATACGTATTCAGTTAAGGTTTCTTTTTTAATCGTTCATATATGAAACCGTGTGTATTTTTATAATGACTATGTCTATGAAGGTTTAATGTTTGGTTTGTTTATATCGATTGCTTTATTTATCATTGATTATTGATTATATTTATTAATTTATATTTGTTTACGTTATGCGACCTATCATTCAACTGGGTCTAGTCCTACATATTTAATGTGCTGTAACTTTGGTGTTGTGTGGACGTATGCTAAGATTCTGAGATAGCTCGTCATATTAGAACTTATATATCTAGAGTAATAGGATCACAAATATTGACCTATCTTTACCAATGGTTTAGTGAGCTTAGTTGGACTAGCAAGTGACCCTTGGATCAACGAGTATGTTCTTGTTCCATTGGTAAGGACTCGAATAGTGGACTACTAGTGTATAAGATGCCGTTAAGCAGTAAGTGGGTAAAGTCTTGATGAGCTAAGGTTTAGTAAGAGCACCATTACTTAAATCCTAAGATAGATTATAATCAGCAAAAAGGATGCTTTATGCGAATGTGTTTAATTATGACAGAATTAGCATGTCTATGTTTTAGGAAGAAGTCCCGCCTAAATCTAGGAATAATATGTCGCCTCAAGATAAGCACTCATTACACTAAATAAACAAAGTTGCGTTTTATCAGATTATTGGTTGTTGATATGTTTTCCTTACATTAGTCTATGACCGCTCCTCAATTGTTTGTTCATCTTCTTGTGTGTGTTTATTACTTTACTTGTCATCAAATACCCAGGTTAGATAAATCCAAAACTCATGCCAGTCCCTCAGGCTGAAACCCCCCTTTATCATTCGTTTAGGTTTAACTTAGGTTTAACATAGATTAGAACTAACATAGATAACTAAAATAATAATAGACTTAAGAATTAACGCTCTCGCTCTTAGTGATCGATACCCTACTTACCAACAAAGCCACACCTGATCGGGTACACTACCTGTTAGAGTGTTGTTTTTAGGTATAGTCAGCATAAAATAAATAATAAAACTTGATAATAAGTAGAACCTACACGACGACACATCAAGTTTTTAGCATCGCTGCCGGGGAGTGAAGTTGTTTAATCTTTATTTTTATTAGTATTTTGGTTTTGACATAGATTAGCATAATTTAGATTAGTGTAAACTTATGTGTTTTTATTTATAGCGTCGTTGCCAGGGAGTGAAGTTATCTAATTATTGTTTTTATTAGTGTTTTAGTTTTTATTCGGATTTTATAGTTTCGTTTAGATTAATTTGCATATTTGTGTGTGTTTATTTTTGTACGTTTGATTTTCTGCATTGTATATTTTGCATATTGCGTGTTTGCGTGTTTTTCTACATTATTATAGTTCACTGTAACTTTTTGAGCCGAATACTCAATACGGCGTATTCATCTTCTTGGATACGGCGTATAAATGTTTTTCAAACCAATACAGCGTATTCGAATCTATCATCAATACGGCATATTTAGTTTACTGAAAATGGCGTATTAGTCTATTTGACCGTTCTCTTTCCCAACAAATTTATTATAGGTTAAAATGGACGACCCCAACATTACTATAGAGGAGTATATCAGGCTTGAGGAAGAAAAAGCTCGTAGGCGTGGTAAGGTGTACAATCTGGAAAGTGATACCGGTATGTAAGATATGTGTATCGATTGAAGACGTTCACGACCTCAGATCTGTTGAAACTGAATTCCCAGCTATAGTATTTGATGACGCGTTTACATCTGAAGTAACGCTCTCTTGTGAACCCACGGTAAGTCCTCTTAACGAAAATAAAATTGACTTTAGCTTTTAGAAAATATCCGTTTGCGAATCACGTACGATGAAGGATTACACTGGTGATTTTTAACAAAAATTCATTTTCTATTAAAATAATTATGTCGACGATTTGAAAACGGGATTCGGAAAATGATTAATGAGATAATAGTCATATGCCTTTGTTTCATCACCAGCTACAGGTAGTTATTTTTGATTTGGATTAGGACTACTTTAAAGATTTGAGAAAGATTATTTTCAAGCTCATTTGATGTCTTTATCGTAATGAAATCGCTTGTTTAACGTTCACTGAAATTAATTTGTCGTTTAATCGTTGAAATACCTTTTGCTGTAAAATATCGCTCACCATAGTAGAATACGTTGAATTTATTTGTCGACAAGATGAGAAGAACATCAATATTGGTCATCAAAATTGCTGATGTAGAGGATTCGCTCAGAAGATATGTGTTTGGGATACTGTTAATGTTCTTATTTCCTTTTAAATGAATTTTATTTTCCTGGGATGATTATCAATTTATAATTCGGATTTGTTAGGACGAATGGATGTGATGATTTTATAAATGTCGAAGATGTATTTAAAAGAGTTGATGGTGCCTATGCACATGGGTCAAATAAGCTTTTGGAAATAAGTCATGATACATCTAATAAATTTCTCAAAACATAAAATTTTATCAAGGAATTAAATGTTAATATCGTGGCTTGTAATTATCGATATCATGAGATGTAATAAATTACTCATCAATAAAGTTCTTAATTTTATGCATCTTGATTCTACACATAATTGTTAAGGATTCGTATGAATGATCATGGAGCCTACACGAAGGATGGATGGTAACAAGAGGCGAATGATGGAAGCTGAGGAAAAAGTCTAACTTAAAGACTAGCTAAAACAAAAGTGCTTCCAGGAAACAACCCAGATTGTTAATTATTTTTATTGAGTTTGTCTTCCCAGACATCAATACGATGTATCCGCTCCATAGCATACGGCGCATTGAATGTCTGGACATTATCAGTCCTTTATTTTTCTGCATTAAAACATTATTGTTAATTCTGTCTATACGGCGTATTCATGCACATGATATGGCGTATTTGGCAGACTGACACATATTGATACTTTTTACAGGCTTCCATACGGCGTATTATAGTTTATGGATATGGCGTATTGGTCCCCTATATAGTTTATTGTTTTTATTATTTAATTAACCATAGGATACTGAGATAGGATTTTACATGGTTTTTACTAAATTTTGCACAGGACCTCGCTACAAAGAAATCGGCAATGTTGGTGAAGCATCGATCATCTAGAATCCTATGTGTGTTCTAGTCATGCTGGTATCCAAACGCATTTACAATACACATTCTTGCTCATAAACTCAACATGGAGAATCTACCGAGCAAAATATCAAAGGAGTTTCTCATTCTAATTCTTTTCATTCTCGTTTTTAATGTTTTATCTAGACAACAAGGACGTTGTATAATTCAACTGGGGGGATGGGAATTAGAATGATACTTGTCCTATTTTTCACACTAAAATGCTTAAATTATGCTCAAATTTAAAAATATTTCAAGCATGCTTTTGTAAAATTACTTGTTACATAACCCAACCCTTATTAGATATTATGAGGATTTAACCTTATATGTTTCCAATTGTTTACTCAAATTCCATAAAAATATGAGTGTGCCGGTGATGTTGTAGACTTTTAAACTTGGCTTGGTATATCTATTCGAGATCACAGTGATAAGTACTATGGATTTAGATGTAGTAACTTCTTTAAATTGGTAAATATTTAGGATTACACCCAAAAATCCTATACATGTTGTTTTATTAACTAACTACTCTGGTTAGTTAAATCCTGTATAAACCCTTTGTTTACTCTCATTTTAAGAGTAAGATCCCTAGAAAAACCTGTAGAGCCAATCTTTTAGGAATAACACCAACTGTTTGTTTTGTTAGACCTTTACACCTTAGCCTACCCTGTTAGATTAAGTCCATTTATAAGTTGCTAGTTGCTTAAAGTGTAAAGTATATATTTCTTGAGTCTGGTGTCATTTTCTATCTTTGGTACGGTTGGAAAGAAATTTGCACATTACAAATAGGAATGTATAAAGTAGTCAAAACTCATGTATTTTTACTACCATCACAATTATTGGTACGTCCAAAGAATGAAGAATTATCAAAGGAATTATCCGGAGTTATTATGATCGTGAAGATGGTGAAACTACATTGATATTCGTAGTTATGTATTGGTTAAAAACAATTAAAAAATTAGAAAAATCACAACAAAAAAAAGAGTCAGAAAGTTTGAAGATAATCATTTCGCAAAAGCTTAAACCGAAGGAATTATATAAAGGATCGATTATTCGTTGATATGTCTTATAAGTCAATGATGTAAAGTTTGGTATAAAGTGGTAGATATCGCCACTTGTCTTGTAAAGGTATGTAAAGTATGGGATGATCGAGAAGTTGATCGTTACGAGAACGCCAACTTAGGTTGTTGTTTTTGATCTATGATCAAGATGTTTGTGTATATAGTTATGTCTTTATCATGGTAACGGTCGGGAAAGAGTGTCTAGCAACTTGTACCTTATCTGTTTGGACCTATTTGCATTGTAATTTTTATTTAACAACAATTTATTTCCCTTTCCTAATCATTAACCTTGGGTTTTACTCGAATGAGGATGTGATCGAGTCATGCATGTCTATTCCGTCGTTACGGCCATGTATGCATGATTCAGCTGCCTTGTTGGTTTATTACTTTTGATGAAAGTTAGAAGATCCAGACCACATATCATTCTTCATCCTAACCCTTGGTTAAATTCGAATAAGGATGTGATCGAACACACATGTCTATTCTGTCATTATGGCCATGTAAGTGTGATTTAGCTGTCTTGTTGGTGTGGTACTTTTGGTGAAAGATTGTTAGAATGATCAACCCTAATCCTTATAATAAAAACCCATTTTACCTTTATAAACATGTTACTCCTTAGCTCTAGTGGTGGAGATGTGTATCCTTGCCAAGCCTATAATAGAATACTCATCATAACTGAGCAATTAAGCGAATTATTTACATGTTACCATATAGATTAGTTGAGTGATTTGAGTGTTTTCATCTTCCTATTTTATGAGGTGTTTGGTTGTGTACTTGTAATAGATCAAATAAATGCTTAACGGAAAAAAATCCTTAGGGATACATTTTAATAAACCTCTAAAGGCTACTTGAGGACAAGTAGGATTCAAGTGAGAGGATATTTGATGACATCAAATAACATTACTTTTATAGCTTCATTTATCCCATGCAAATAACCCATTTTGTATAATTATTGCAAAGAATTGTTACTTAATCATTTGTATTTGAGAATTGAAGTAATTATGGAGTACTTGGTGAAGATTAGCTAAAAGGCACGCATTCTAGAGCTTAAATGAAGAAATATGAAGAAATTGATTCTGACATCCAATACGCCGTATCCATCAAGGAAGATATGACGTATCTATGCATGCACTTCACTAAAAACCACGAAGAAACAAGATTCAATACGCCGTATCCAGAGAAGATCTATACGTCGTATTCAAGATATAGTAATAAAATATTCTAGAAGATATCGAACATGGTTCCTATTCCAAGAAACCCCTGATACACCATATTGACCTCAGTCAATACACCTTATCGACCAAATTCTTGACCTTATAAATAGAAAACCTAAAAACTTCTAAATCATATTTTCGGTACCTTAACCATAAAAGTTGATTTTCAAAAGAGAAGAGCAGAAGAGGTCGAGCATAGCAATTAATTCCATAGAAACAATTTGTAATCTCATATACTCTTATAATCGTTTAGTTTTTGGTATCATTCGTTAACTTAGTTAGTTTACCTTGGCTAATTTATTAGTCTTGTATTGATTATGACCTTTGAAGGCTAATACCTTCAGATATTAGCCATTATTATGAAGATTTGAATGTTTGGTTTTATTTATATCGATTGCTTAATTTATCGTTGATTGCTTGTTTATGTTTATCAGTTTATACTTATTTACGTGCTTTTGTATGCGACCTGTCATTCAACTGGATCTAGTGTATGGACCAAGTAATCTAGATGTTGGGATGGCTCTCCATATAGTAATTTATACCTCTAGACTAATAGGATTATGAATAATAACCTATCTTTGCCTTTAGATTGCGAGCTTAGTTGGACTGGCAGGTGACCCTTGGGATCAACGAGTATACTTTTAATTAATTGGTAAAGACTTGGTTAGTAGACTACTAGTGTATGAATTGCCTTTAAGTAGTAAGTAGGTCAAGTCTCTATGAGCTAGGGTTTACCAAGATCACCATTGCTGTAACCCCTAAGATAGATTATAATCAGCAAATAAGGATGCTTTATGCGGATACGTTTAATTATGACAGAATTATTTGTATCTAGGTCTTAGGAAGAAGTAACGCCTAAGTCTTAAGAATGATATGCCGCCTCGAGATAAGTAATCATTGAACTAAATAAACAAACCAATGTTCTAATTGGATTAATCATGGCTAATAAAGTTTTCTTATATTTTTCTAGACCGCTCTTTTATCTTCTGTTAATTTGCTTGCGTGCGTTATTGTGTCTTGAATTGATTTAAGTCACCACAAAACTCGTGCCAGTCTCTCAGGCTAAAAAACCCCCCTTATCCATTAGAATTAGGATTAACATAGGTTTAGCATATGTATAACATAAAATAGAATTAACTTAGTCTAGATAACCAAATTATTAATAAATTGAAAGATTATTTCTTGCTCTTAGTGATCGACACCCTACTTACCATGAAACTCCCATCTGACCGGGTACACTGCCCGTTAAAGTGTTGTTTTTGGTAAAGTTGGCAAAATATAAATTTAAAACTTGAAACATAAATTACAACCACACAACGACACATCATACTCATGCTATTGATTATAGTTTTGTTGATACTGTGGATGCCACCCCTAATGTCCTATGTCTAGAGAGGTTGTCTATAGGATTATGGATGTTTGAGATGACATGGTTAGGGATATGGAGGGGAGAGCACTGACCACTTTAGAGGAGTTGAGCCAGAGAGTGACATATGTTGTCGCTACTCTTGCTCAGGATACTCATGAGATGTATGTTCAATTTTAGGACACCCAAGATGACCGAGCTCTTCAGAGAGCCCGAGTCAACACATTTTTTAGAGATAGGCGATATAATCTCCACACAACTATACTTTTAGAGAGCGAGGCTAGGTACGCCCAGCAGGCATGGTCACATGCCATAAACTGTAACAGGGCGGTACATGCTGAGCTCCTAGCATATCGAGCAAAGGTCAGGGCATTGCATGAGCAGATCAGTGTACTGCAGAGGCAGGGGACTAAAGACAGCGATAGATTGACCTGACACATTCAGCAGGGACATAACAGGACCAGAGAACTAGAGTCTGCTAGAGATCCAAAGCCTTAGGATGGACCAACTGATGCTGGAAGCAGTTGTTAGTGTTGTACCATTTTGTAGCTATCATGTATAGCCTGCTAAGCTGTATGGGTAACTCCCAGCTAGTATGCTGTAGGGATATTTTGTCATCATTTAGCTATCTTGTATGACATGCTAAGTATTATGGGTAACTCCCAGCTAGCGTTTCCTTAGGATCGTATTTACATTTTGTATCCCATCTGTACTGGTCATGGTAACCAAACTATCATGTATGATTATCGATATTGTTATGTATGGATGTCGATTTATTTATGTCATTGTTTATGTCATTTTAGTTATATATTTCACTATGTGTTGTGGTCTTATTTTATTTATTGTGCATATGTCATTTCGCGTTTATGATTGTATGAAATCTAATGTGTATTATATTTTCTTGTGGTTTTGAAGAAAATGCCACCAAAGAGAACCACCACAACAACAACCACCACACCTATGACCGATGTTGCCATTAAGGCACTAATGGCCCAAGGAGTTGCTAATGCTTTGGCTATGTATGAAGCACATAGAAGCAGTGGAAATGGCGATGATAGCCATGAGTCTGGAAGTGGTAGAAAGACAAAGCGAGCTGCTCGTGAGTGCACTTACAATGACTTCTTAAAATGCCAACCCCTTAATTTCAAGGGTACTGAAGGAGTTATTGGTTTAACTCAGTGGCTTGAAAAGATGGAGTCTATATTCCATATTAGCAACTGCACCGTCACGTACCAAATCAAGTTTGTCACATGTACTCTTCAAGGAAATGCTTTAATGTGGTGAAACTCCCATGTTAAGACTGTTGGTCATGAGGTTGCATATAGAATAACATGGAAGACACTGAAGACGATGATGACTGATAAGTACTACCCAAGAGGCGAGATCAAGAAGCTAGAGATTGAACTCTAGAATCTAAAAGTCAAAGGTACTGATGTGTTAAGCTATAACCAATGTTTCCAAGAGTTGGCATTGATGTGCGGGAGAATGTTTCTCAAAAAATATGATGAGGTTGAGAAGTATGTTAGTGGACTTCCCGACATGATTCAAGGAAATGTGATGGCGTCTGAGCCCAAGACAATGCATGATGCAATTGAGTTTTCCACTAAACTAATGGATTAGAAGATTCGTACTTTTGCTGACCGCCAAGCTGAAAACAAAAGGAAGCTTGTTGACAACTCAATAAGTAACCAGAATCAACAACAGCCTTTCAAAAGGCAAAATGTGGTAAGGGCCTACACTGCTAGGCCTAGGGAGAAGAAAGTGTACGAAGGATCTAAACCTATGTGCCCTAAATGCAATTACCATCATGATGGGCAGTATGCTCCCAAGTGCAACAACTGCAAGAGAGCTGGCCATCTAGCCTGTGACTGTAAGAGTCCAACTGTTGCTGCCAACAACCAAAGAGCCCCCATGGCGAATGAAAGGTTTGTCACTTGTTTTGAATGTGAGGTTCTAGGTCATTACAAGTAGGATTGCCAAAACTGAAAAATAACAACCGTGGAAACTAAGCTGGGAACGGTAGAGCAACAACAAGAGCTTATGCAGTAGGAAATGCAGGGAAAAACCCAGATGCCAATGTAGTTACAGGTACGCTCCTCCTAAACAACCGCTATGCTTCTATCTTGTTTGATACTAGTGCCGATAGGAGTTTTGTGTCTACTGCATTTAGTTCCCTAATTGTTATCGTTACAACTACATTAGACCATGTTTATGATGTTGAACTAGCTGATGGAAAAATAATTGGAGTTAAAATTATCATATGGGGTTGTACTTTAAACTTCTTAAATCATCCATTCAATATTGACTTAATGCTTGTAGAACTTGGTAGTTTTGACGTCATGATTGGTATGGATTGGTTAGTAAAGTATCATGCTGTAATCATTTGTGATGAGAAGATCATTCGTATTCCTTTTGGAAATGAGATCTTAATAGTTCGTGGTGATGAAAGCAACAACGAATAGGAGTCTTGATTAAACATCATCTCGTGCACCAAAACTCAGAAGTATTTGCTGAAAGGATGCCATATCTTTTTAGCACATGTTACCACAAAGAAGACTGAAGAAAAGTCGAAGGAGAAGCAACTTGAAGACGTACCAATTGTTCAAGACTTTCCTGAAGTATTTCTTGAGGACTTGTCGGGTATTCCACCAACTCGACAAGTGGAATTTCAAATTGATTTGGTACCTAGTGCTGCACCTGTAGCACGGCCGCCTTATCGATTGGCTCAGTCCAGGATGAAAGAATTGTCAAATAAACCACAGGAACTTTATGACAAAGGCTTTAAGAGCTAGTTCCTCACTTTAGGGAGCTCCGGTCTTGTTTGTCAAGAAGAAGGATGGATCATTCCAGATGTGCATTGATTATCAGAAATTAAATAAGCTAACGGTGAAGAACCGTTATCCGTTTCCAAGAATTGATGATTTATTCGATCAACTTCAAGGGTCGAGTATCTACTCGAAGATCGACCTGAGATCAGGTTATCATCAACTGAGAGTTCGTAAAGAAGTCATCCCGAAGATCGCATTCAAAACTCGTTATGGCCATTATAAATTTCAAGTTATGCCATTTGGTTTGACGAACGGACCAGCTGTATTTATGGATCTCATGAATCAGGTGTGCAAGCCATATCTGGATAAATCTGTCATTATCTTTATTGATGATATTTTGGTCTACTCAAAGAGCAAGCAAGAACATGAAGAGCATCTTAAGTTAATCTTAGAGTTGCTTAAGAAGGAGGAGTTGTATGCCAAATTTTCTAAGTGTGAATTTTGGATTCCTAAAGTGCAGTTCCTCGGTCATGTGATTGACAGTAAGGGCATTTACGTGGATCCCGCCAAGATCAATTCTATTAAAGATTGGGCATCTCGCAAGACTTCAACAAAGATTCGTCAATATTTAGGTCTTGTCTATTATTATCGAAGATTCATTAAAGGATTTTTCAAGATTGTCAAATCAATAACCAAGCTAACCCAGAAGAAGGTCAAGTTTGATTGGGGTGACAAACAAGAATCCACATTTCAATTATTGAAGCAAAAATTGTGTAGCGCACCTATACTGGCTTTACCTGAAGGAACTGAGAACTTTATTGGTTATTACGATGCTTCACATAAAGGATTAGGTATTGTTTCAATGCAGAATGAGAAGGTGATTGCTTATGCATCACGAAAACTAAAAATTCATGAGAAGTATTATACAACCCATGACACAGAGTTAGGAGTAGTAGTGTTCGCTCTAAAGATTTGGAGGCACTATCTATATGGAACAAAGTGTATCGTATTCACTGATCATAAAAGTTTACAACATATTCTTGATTAGAAAGAGTTGAACATGAGACAATGTCGTTGGTTGGAATTGCTTAGTGATTATGAATGTGAGATTCGTTGTCACCCGGGAAAAGCAAATGTAGTGGCTGACGCTTTAAATAGAAAAGAACAAATCAAACCATTACGTGTTCGAGCCTTAGTTATGACTATTGGTTTGGATCTTCCCAAGAAAATTTTAGAAGCTCAGACTAAGGTAAGAAAACTAGAAAACCTCGAGGCTGGAGATGTGGGAGGTATGCTAGTTAAGACTTCAAGGGAATAAAAAAACCCCAGAAAAGAAAAGTTGGAACAGTGTGCTGACGGAACACTATGTTTGAATAACAAAAGTTGGTTGCCATGCTATGGTGATCTAAGGACTTTAATTATGCATGAGTCCCACAAGTCAAAATATTATGTTCATCTGGGTTCAGACAAGATGTACCAAGACATGAAGAAATTATACTGGTGGCCCAACAAGAAAGCCGATTATTGATCCCAATGAATAGATCTTTAACTCCTTAGCTTGATGAAAGGTTTTGTATCCTTGGATAAATCCAAAGGTACTAAGAATGAAACTTTAAGAATATGGTGTAAACTATGCGGAATCTAGTTTATACCACTAAGAAGAATAACAATAATGAATGTTTAACACACAGAAATATAATCAAAATAATAAGCTCCAATATATTAATACGAACACTCTTTGACAGTGTTAGGGTTTACAACCTTGAAGTTATGACAATGAATCATTTTTGGTACATTGAATTCTATACCCCAAGACCTCCTTTTATACACCAAGGAGTCTTACAAGGCTTACAATACTTTCCTAAGATATCATGATCTTTTCTAAAAGCAAACATAATCTCTTAAACAAATACATTATACATATCTTTTACAAAAATAACTCAATACTTATCTTCGTAGGTATTCTTGTTCTCCAAACAATCCTTATCTCTTTACTCATTTTTATCCTTCTGACAGTAGTAACTCTTCTACCAGTTGTAATCCAGCAGCATTAACTTTTGTACCAGCAGTACTAATAAACATAAGCAGTACTAATATATACTAACAGTAGTAACTGTATACTAGTAGTCTTAACTTTATTACTTGCAGTACTAACTACTTAGCATATATTTCAGTCTTCAACTCTGAGCAGTCTTAACTTCAATTAGCAGCAGTAACTTTATACTAACAATACTAAATTATATTAACAGTAGTAACTAGCAGTAGTAACTTTATACTACCAGTACTAACTACTTAACATAATTTTCATTAATCTCACCAAAAGTACAAAGTTATGCTTGACAGCACTAATATATACCTGAGCAGTAGTAACTTTAAGAATCATCTTGAAGTCTCTAAGTCCTAACAATCCTCCCCTAAACTTGATGTTCATCTTCTGAATCTTTAAGTTTCTTCGTTAAAAGTCTTCATCACTATCAGGAAGATGCATTCAAACACTTCATTGACCCTTTTGCTGCTTTACCATGAGCTTGAGTAGTTGATAGCACATCTTATTCCAATAATCAGGTTGATTTTTCTTGTTGAGCATATTTGTGATTGTTATTGGTATGAGGGGATATCTCTTCTCAACTAACATAAAGATATGTAGATTTTTAAATCTCACAAAGTGTACTCCACTAGAGTCAAACAGCTTCTAAACAATCACTTTATATCCCTGTAGACTCTTCCATATTTCACTCTTTATGTCAGGTTCAAACATTATTTTCAGATCACCCCTATTCACTTTTTCATAAACATCCTCTGGCCTTGTATTCCCATGTTTAGTTTTCACCAACTTCCAAAGAGTCTCTAAGTCTTCTCTACTAATGTTCTGAAGCATCCTAATCATTGATGAATATCTATTTGAACTTCCATCAGCTCTTATCAAGTGATAGAATCCCTTCTGTCCTTCTTTAACAATCTTATATTCAACAATTATTGGAGGTTTGGTAGCTAGAGGTATATCATCAATTGCTATCTCCTCATCATCTTGAACTACCTCCATATGCTTTTTCATCTCAGCTTCATCATCTTCTTCAGCTTCTTCATGCTCATCTGTCTCTTTATCATCCTCCATTCTTTGTCTTTTGGAAGATTCTTGTTTCTGCTCTTTCCCTGCTCTTTTCTTACCAATTGATTTCTTTCTGCTGCCTTTAGCTTTCTTTTCACTACTTTCTGCCTTCTTTGACTTATCAGATTCAAGTTCATCCTTTGTTCTTTTAGAACTTTCTTTATTCCTTCTTTGTTTTTCATCACCTCTGAATCCATAGGAATAAAATTATTTACCCTCTTCATTTCATTATCAAACAACTTCTGGATCTCATCATAGCTCTTGCTCTTCAACTGATTATATTTGTATCCACCTATGTTTTTAAGATAGGTAGACATTAGATTTCTCTTTTGAGCTTTAGTTGGTGGCTTTCTTCTTTTCTCTTCAGCTCTAAGCTTTGCAAAGTGTTTCTTTCTTTTGTTCATGAGCTCTACAAACAGTCTTGATCTTTCTTTAATGGTTATCTCTCCCTGTTCTTCTGCTTGTAGCCTCTAAGCTAATCTAAAATCTGCCTCCATCATAGCTTGTGTGTTATCCCATGATTCAATCAAAGCTATGTTGGCTTCCTCTTCCTTTTTCCTTTCAAGCCTTTCTTCTTTAATAAGTTTAGCTTGTATTTGAGCTTCAAGATTTCTAGCCATTTCTTCATCAAGAGCAATTTGATCCTTTTTCTTCAATGGCACTTTAGGTTCATCCATCTTAGCTTTCCCTTTATCTTTGATGCTTGAAGAAGATATTGATGTTGGTGTTCTTGTTGTGCTTTCACCAGCATCTCTAAATGTAATGCCTTTAGTTTTAGGAATTGTTGAAGGTGCTGTTGTGGTTGTACTATGTATTGGGTCTTGTATCACAAGCTTAGATTTTGCACTCTTCAATTTAGCCAATTTTTGAGCTAAGGTAATCTCTACTTTAGTTATAATAGGTGGTGACACAGCAGTAGTAGAGGAAGCAGCAATATTAACTTCTTTAGGAATCACATCTTGGTCTTTTTCAATCATATCGTTTTCAGCAAAAACTTCATTACCAACAAGAGCATATGTATCAAACATTTCTACATCATCTGACCTTCATGGGGTTTCATTAACTAAAGAAACTTCAGCATCCTTGTCAATGTATTCAATACTCCTCCCCTAATTGAATGCATCCTGCTGAGCACCCAAACTTTCATCATCTGAATATTCTACTTGTCTTGTAACACCAACCTTGTATAGTCTCTTGAATTTATGAGTTCTTAACCTTATTTTCTTCTCTAAGTTTTTAACTCTCAGCTTTAAATTTATGATCTCCTGAGCTTGAGCAGTCTTAGTATGTTCTAGGTCAAGGACTCTCTTAGATAATTTGCTACACATATCCATCAAATCAATGAGTTTCAATCTATCCTTACCACTGAGCAGTGGATCATTGGAATATATAGGTACAGACTCCTCATTTGGTACATCAGCAGTAGAATCACTAGGGTGAGGAACTGCAATAGTCTTTTTCTGCTTCCCCCTAGATTGTTTCTTATGTGTTTTAGATGTAGATGGTTGAATAGTAATGGGTGTCTGTTGAGAAGCAGTAGGAATGCCTGAATCTACACCCTCTTCTTGATTAGCTTGAACCATCATTGTTGCAAACAGGGTTGTTACTCTCCTAGAAAAGTGTTTTCCTTCTCTCTTCATGTTGGCAAAGATTTTCTTTGTGTGTGAGGGGTTAACATAAATATTCTTATGATGTGACATATCACCAAGCTGTTGATTAATAAACACTTGTACAAATCATGGATACATCAGAAATTTAACCCCTCCTTCTAAATGCTTTACCATAGCATCAAAAATGTACTTGGACAGATTAAATTTTTGGTTTATGGCCAAGCATATTATTGCAGAGGCCATAGTACTACTGAATTCGTTCCATGCAGTGGTCTTGGCACTAAGGCATTGTGTAATGGTATGAATTAAGAACTTCCATTTTGGAGAAGAGAAAGATTTATAAAATGTAAGCTTTTGAGAAGGTTTTTCATACCCCATTCTTGCTAGTTCTTCTAAAATTGTAGCAGTTGGAAAACAATCAGTACCATCTGCATCTTCTAAGTGAAGATCACTTCTAATACTTGACTCTGTGATAATCACTTTCTTCTTATCAACTAGGGCTTGTATCTAACGTTCTCTATTAACCGTCTTTATCTTTGCTGTTGCCCAGAACTGTTCAATGCAAGGTGTGTAGATAGTAGGATAGATAGTTAAAGCATAATGAATTTAGTTAGCATTTAGAAAATCAATAATTTCATGAAACCCATCACTTTCATCAGGTTTTTCCAAGAATGCGACCATGTTGTGAGTGTCAGGAAAAGTTGGGGTTGACATTGTTTTGTGTTTTGATGATTAAAGATGAAATTGAGTTAGGGTTTACGTTTAGAGAGCGTTTGAATGATTGAAATCGAATAAAGAATTGAATGAAACCCTGAATCAAAGTATTTATAAAATCACCCTCAGCAGCATTAACTTGAACTAGCAGCACTAAATTATGCCTAGCACCATTAACTTAAATTGACAACACTATGTTATGCCTAACAGTAGTAAGTAACCCGACATTAATAACTCAACAACATCAACGTAAGCTTAGCAGCATTAATGTATACCAGCAGTAGAAACTTTATGCTTAACAGCATTAATGTATACCAGCATTAACCTAAGGCTAACAGCATTAAGTTTGAGTTACCAACATTAACTTTAATTTCTTTCCAAAAAGAACTTCTATCATCAATTAGTTTTTCTCATAAGCTCTCTTTCTGTTTTTATGCTCACAATATCGCTCAATTCGTTTTGCTCATAAAATCACTCTTTTCTGTTTTTATTCACACATCTCTCTTTCTGTTTTTTTCAACTCACAACATCTCTCTTTTCTTTTTGCTCACCAAATCTGATAATTTTGTACAAAGTTCCATCAATTCCAATAGTTTCATATTGTCCTCCCCACTTCTAAGTGTGTAACCTCTTAAGAGAGGTGGATCATTGGACTGTTTAGATGCAGTCTCAAACCTAGTTTGACCATTTGCACCTCCCAATATAGTATCTTGGCACCTAGGACCACTACCTGAATCAGTTCCCTAAGGATTTGACTCATTAAGTGTTACCATGGATTGGGTCCTATTGATGTTACCATTGTCCTGATCTGCATCTAAGCTAGAAGTAGTAGTGGCAGCCCTTTCCATTCTATCTTCCCACACCTTATAGACAGTCTCATCTGCAACAAGGTTAATAGGTCCACTAGACTGAGATATCTCAGTGGTCCTTATGGCTTTCCTAGGTTTGTAGGTCTTTTTGTGTTGATATGATGATGAAACAATGATTGGTTTCTTTATGATAGAGTTGAGTAAATGTGGATGTGGGTTAGGGATCAGTGGGTTGTCCTGACCCTTCATCTATATCTACTTGACGTTTCAATCACTTTCATTCATTCTTAATTGACCTCCCCTAAAATAATGCTTCAGAGGTTAAGAATTTTCTCAGCAGTTGTAACTCTAATGATATCCCAACAATACTAACTTTGGCTCAGCAGTACTACCTTTTGCCTGGTAGTACAAATTTTCTACCTAGTAGTATTAACCTTATAACTATTAGTTTTAACTTCAAACCTCATTAATCATGACTTCAAAGATTAAGTAATCCAATGCTAGCAATCAAAAAGTTAAATCTACTAACATCAAATGCCTTTTTGAGAAGATCTGCAACATTGTGGTCTGTGTGAATCTTGATCACTTGAATCAACTTCTTCTTATAAGAATCTCTGATGAAATGGTGCATAATCTCTATGTGCTTGGTTTTAGAGTGAAACACTGGATTCTTCACAATACAAATGGTGCTTTCATTATCAATGTAAATCTTGGTGTTCATGAAATTAAATCCATAGTCAAGCATCTGATTTTGGATCCATAACACCTGTCCATGGCAGTTAGCAGCAGCAACATACTCTGCTTTAGTTATTAAGTTAGCTACTATAGTTTGCTTCTTACATTGCTATGAAATCAACCTCTTGCCAAGAAATTGACAACCTCCTGTTATGGATTTCTTGTCAAGGCTAGCTCCAGCATAATCACTATTTGAAAAAGCTTCCAAGTTAAATGGTGAATCTCTAGGATACCAAAGGCCTAATTTAGGTTGGCCTTTTAAGTATCTAAAGATCCTCTTCACAGCATGAAGATGTGAAGTCTTTGGAGTAACCTGATACCTTGCACAAGCACAAACAACAAAAGTTATGTCTGGTCTAGAAGCTGTTAGGTACATCAATGATCCAATCATTGATCTGTATAAATGAACATACCCACTATTAGCTTCTTCATCCTTGATCAATGCCTTGTTAGGTTCCATGGGAGTGCTTACTATCTTTACAGTGGCAAAATCAAACTTCTTCAATATGTCAGCCAAATATTTGTCTTGGCTAATGAAGATTCCATCCTTTTTCTGTTGTACTTGTAACCCTAAGAAGAAAGTTAGTTCCCCCATAGAACTCATCTGGAATCTCATATGCATCAAACCTTCAAACTCGTCACATAAAGACTTCTTTATGGACCCAAAGATGATATCATCAACATACACCTGTAGTAACAAGATATCACCTTTATCCTTCTTGATGAACAAAGTCTTATCTATAGTGCCTCTTCTAAATACATTTTCAATTAAATAGGTAGACAAGGTCTCATACCAGCCTCTAAGAGCTTGATGTAGACCATATAAAGCTTTTTCTACCTTATACACTTTGTCAGGAAACTGTGGATCTTAAAAAACAGGAGGTTGGCAAACATATACCTCCTCATCAATAGTACCATATAAGAAGGCACTCTTTACATCCATCTGGTACACAATAAACCCCATAAATGATACATAGGCCAAAAATAACCTGTTTGCTTCTATTCTAGTAACAGGAGCAAAAACCTCATCATAATCAATTCCTTCTTATTAGGTATAACCTTGTGCAACAAGTCTTTCCTAGTTTCTCACTACAATTCCTCTCTCATCTTTCTTGTTTCTAAAGACCCATTTGGTTCCAATGGCCCTCTTGCCATTAGGTAGATTCACCAGTGTCCAAACCTTCTGAAGTTGAAATTGTAGAAGCTCCTCTTGCATTGCTTCTATCTAGCTTGGATCTTCTAGAGCTTGAATCACTTTCTTAGGTTCCATTTGAGAGGGAAAACAAGCAAATAAGCAGTTCTGATAATCTTTGTGATTTGTTCTCCTCTGCTTATTAATGTAACATACCATAGCATGTTCATCAGAAATCTTGGTCATTCTCCTTGTTTGAATAGCTGAATAAAGTCTTCAATGATCTGGTCTTTAGGATGATCCTTGTCAACTCTGGTTGTGGGAATAGGACTGACATTCATGGTGGTTTCCAAGTTGTTTAGATCCGCATTTGCACCCACATCTTCATCATCATAAGCATTACCAAAAATTCTAGTATCATTTATTGGAGTCACATTTGAAACAGGTGGAAGTGTAAATGCATTTTTGAAAGGAGAAAATCTTTCAAATAGATGTTCCTCAAATGCATTAGAAGCTTCAGCAGTATTTACTAGAGATGATGGATCATCATCAGTACAAGATGGTCTAGCAGTACTAACAGGTGTACTAACAGCATTAATACTATTAGTACTGTTAAGATTTTCAGTCTGCTTTTCTTGCTGATGTAGCCTTTCAAACTCACTTCTTGTGGCTTGATCATCCCCATTGTTATCTGAAGCTCTACTATCATCCATTTTAATAGGCTTCTCTTTAGCATCTTCTTTACTGACCTTAGGATGTTGAGAGATTAATGGATCAGTTATGTAGATAGGTATTAGGATGTATTCTTTTTCAGGTTCTGTCTTCTTCTCAGCTTGACCTGTAACAATGTTATCTCTAGTTCCTACAATACTATTAGTTTGATTTCATGCAACAACTGGCACATAGTTCATAGATATAGTCAAAGAATCAACATCAAAAAGCTAGTCTGGTCCATTTCTTGTCACATTAGGTGTATTTTCAAGAAATCTAATGTCTAAGATCTCTTCAACTATCATGGTCCTCTTGTTAAATACTCTCATGGCCTTGCTAACTACAGAGTACCCAACAAAAAATCCCTCATTAGCTTTTCCATCAAATTTGCCTAGATGATCCTTGGTAATTAAGATAGTAACAGGACACCTAAAAGGTTTTATGAAATCTATCAATGGGGTTCTTCCATGAATAAGTTCATAAGGTGTCTTGTTATGAGGCTTAATGACTAAGACCCTATTTAGCACACAGCAAGCAGTATTAACTGCTTTATCCCAAAAGGTGGTTGGCAACTTAGAGTTAACTAACATAGTTATTGCAGCCTCTATCATTATTCTATTCCTCCTCTCAGTAACACCATTCTGCTAAGAAGTCCTAGCAACACTAAATTCCCTCTTAATACCCTTCATTTCACAGAACTGATTCATTACACTATTTTTGAACTTAGTTCCATTGTTACATCTGATAACTTTTACTTTATGGTCTAGTTGATTTTCTATTTCTGTTATGAAGGTCTTTAATATCCCACTAGTCTCATCCTTAGTGGCCAAAAAGAATATCCAAGAAAATCTACTAAAGTCATCAGTGACAACTAGGCAATAAGAATTTTTCATTAAACTCTTAACATTTGTAGGACCAAATAGGTCCATATGAAGCATATGTAAGGGTTTGCTGATTGAGTTCACAAGTTTGGCCTTAAAGGAGGCTTTGCGTTGCTTTCTTTTTTGACAAGCAACACAAGAATTGTGACAACCCGAGAATTTCCGTTCAGTAAACTAGTCGTTTCCGTGTAGAAATTTGAATTTTTAAATGTTTTGTTTAGCTTTACCGTTTAATCGGGAAGTTATTTCGTTATTATCTAAGAATCGTCACCGGGAGCGAACCGGGACACCAAACGTTGTACTCCCTCCGTCCCATATTAAGTGTCCACAATGGAATCTTTTAAGTCTTTTTTCCTCAACTTTGACCATAAATATTTTTGTTTGTGTTATATAATATTGAATGAAAATTCTACCAACGAAAAATATATTCAAAACTCTATCCATTCATATATCTTGCATCAAGTATCATATAACATAAGAAGAAATCATTAAGGTCAAAGTTGAAGTTTAATTAAAAAAATTCAAAAAGAAAGTAAAAAGTGCATTTTACTGTTATACCCTTTTAATTAAATAAAAATCTTTAACA
>BQNB010124737.1:5100-15283 GCA_026074375.1 Tanacetum coccineum
CTCACTGGATAGACACATAACACCATTGAAGCCAACTCTGCTTGTTTGATTTGACCACTTTTAGTTGCATTCTTTCCCTGCATCCAGTGAATTATAGTATTTTTGGTTCCCCTCAAAACCATTCTTCTTCCCTTGTACTCAAACTTCATAGTTAGGTTTTTAAAATTGCATTGGATATCCTCTAAAGTTGCTAACCATTGGATACCCAAGACCATTTCACAACCTCCTAGAGGCAACAACATTACATCACTAGTAAATGTCTTACCTCCCGAGTTCCACTGAAAATTCTTACATTTGTAATAAGTCATCATATGCTGACTATTGGCAACTGACACTTGTAATGGTGTAGTGTTTTCAAATTGACAACCCAAATTCTTAACAGTCTTGAGGTCCAAAAAGTTGTTAGTACTTCCACAATCTACTAAAATATGTAAAGTATTTTTCCCAAACAGACCCTTAACCCTCATAGTTAGAAAAGAATTAAGACCAGACAATGCATTCAAAGAAATGTGTGGACTAGATTCCATCATCACCTACTCCTCCACACAATCCTTAAATGTCTCGTTATCCCCTTTATCAACAACTCCTCCTGATTCTCACTTACAACTTCCAAAGAATTCAACTGGCCACTACACTTATGATCAGGAAAATACTTTTGCTCACAATAAAAACACTGGTTCTTAGCCCTTTTATCTTCCAATTCTTTCGGAGTCAACCTATAAGGTCTATTTCCCCCATTTCTAAAGATAAACTGATTACCCTCATTAACAGCAGTTGACTTAATTGGTGTGTTAACCGACTTGTTAGCAGAAATAGTATTAGTAACAAACTTAGGACTAGACAATAGAGGAGATGTATACCTAGGTTTGAGCACAGCATTAGTAGCTTCTTGCATTTTAGCCATAGCATACACATCAATCAAACTGGTGATTTTAAACATCCTAATGGGCATGCTAATCTCCTTCTTCAACCCACCAATGAACAAACTCACAGCATATGCTTCATTCAATTCCACCTTATTCAACAAGGCTTCAAATGACTCCTGATACTGTTGCACAGACCCATCTTGCTTCAAGTTTTTAAGATCAACAATGAGGTCTTCATAGGTTGCACCAAATCTTTTGATTACTTCACCCTCATACATTTCCCATGGTGTTCCATCTTCATACTTCTTAATATACTGTTAATGCCACACCAAAGCTTGATCATACAAATGCATAAAAGCCAGTTGTACCTTCGTATCTTCCTCAATTCCATCAATCTTGAAAACTGTTTGCACCTATACACCCATCCTTTAACATCATCTCTATGAAATTTTGGAAATTCAATCTTAGTCATCCTTCCATAGTGGTTGTTGTTTGTTTGTGAGCCTCTACCATTACTAGTTCCTGCACTAGTCTTTGGAGCCTCTATCTCATTATTAACCACAGTCTGATGAGTCATCATGGTAGCAATAGTTTGCTGTAATTGTTGCAATTGTTCTTGTAAGGACTCCATAGTAACTGCTGGAGTAAGACTTCCATTTCTTGTGTTAACCATGGTGGATTTCTGTTGTAACAACCAACTGATTTCAACAAACTCTACTGTTTCACCACACAAAACAAATTACCATCACACACTTCCTAACTAATGTATTTTGGAAATGGAAATGGACCGAATACATATAACATGTTTTAGATTAGACACATGGTCTAGAATGACCAGAATTGATGTTGGTGTGATGGTTGATCAAAAGATCAAGAAAGTGGTGGTGTAACAGAATATATAACTGAAAACTGTTTTGTAACTGAAAATGGTGGATAGCTGCCAAGATAGTGCTCTGATACCAATTGAAATAAACTTGTTCTAGAAATCATACAGAAATGAAGAACGCATCTCAATGGCAACAATCATCTAGAAATCCATAAGAATCAGGATTTGAAGAATGCTTGTTATGAGTTTATTGAATTATCAAACGTTTAGAGAGGATTACATATGAGAATGAGTTTACAAAACAGAATGAATGTGAATTACAAGAGTGATAGGGTATTTATACTAGTTTGATAATGTAACTACTTTTCCCGCCAAAACTAATAATATATTTTTGAATGACGGTTTGACTTTTGTTGACTTTTCTTGTGAAGTTCAGTTAAGCACGTATCAACCTAGCCGTCTCCCATCCATTCTTTCTTTATGATCTTGTTTCACCATTTCAATTTAAAGCCGCTTGAATGCTTTAAAAATGATATGGTTTTAATCCTTGTATTATAAGTGACGTACAACTCCTTTTTAGTGTTTTTCTTGATTCTTTATTGTTGCTTGCCTCTCGTGGGATCTTGTTCTTAGGAGGCCCTCATATCAAGTCCTTTTTTTTATTGTGGGTATCTGCCCTTTTAATTTGTGTGTTTAGGATTATAAAATGTTTAATAAACAAGTATGTCAGCCCGCGTTCCGCTGCAGGGTGTTTGCGCATGAAGAGTTTATGTGCACCATTGTGTCGATGCCAACAAAATGTGACTAACGACTACTAATAGGACTCGACCATTTAAAAAATAAACCATTCAACAGTGACATTTAAAAACAGTACACCTTTATTTATTGAGAAGAAAAAATCAGAAGTTAGTTTATTTTCCTATAGTTTATAGATAACTTCTGAGTAATTCTAGTTCTTGATCCGGTGTAGCTTCGTTGTTTATCAGGAATCTAGCATCCTCATGTTCGTTTCTTATCATTGTTGTCACATCTTGTGTTGTTACCTGCACGTGAACAAATGAGTCAAATTTTCTACCATTCATATCAGCGGGTCAATTCAAAGCAGGTAAACAAATGAAACAAACTTACGAACATTCGGTAAAAACAGATAAGTTAACTCTCCTCACATAGCAGTATAAATATATACCTCTAGTTTTTACTTTTTATGCACTGTCGCACAATAATGAACTCCATTGTCATCTTTAGAGCTGCAAAAGGGTAGGGAAAAGATAGTATAAGGATTACAAAAATTTTAATATTTGAGGACTTGGTTACTTAAATGAAAACAGTAATTTGGCCTACGGGCGAATTTACAAAACTCAAAATGGGTAAGATAATGCCCATTCTCGTTTCGACTTCATTTTATTCAGTTAAAGTTAGATTTCCAAATCGACAAATTAGTAACCTTTCATTCTACAAAGTTAGTAAAGAAAAACTTATGAATTTCGCATCACAATAAATGTGTTACCTACTTTGAATTTTCTGATATTATCGGTGATAAAGCAGTGGTTCCCCAATGCTTCTCAACTCCTTTAATATCAGCTGTCGTGTCAGCAGCTCTGTCCATTCGTGCAATTACAACATATTAACATTTTGCTATATCGAAGAATACCAACAACCTTTCCATAATATAGTAATATCCCTGGTGTCCATGGAAAGATTAGTAATAATCAGCCCTTTGAATTAATTAAGCGAGGCTTTCCCGATAGAAAGATTAACCTAGACCGGTTACCTGAGTATGGCGGTTCGGTAGCCGTTCAATGATAGCATGAGATCCTCGCTTCCGTATAGAAAAACCACCAACAAAACACCACTACATAAAGCTTTTACAGCAGCTGCAAGCCCGCTTCCTGCAAAAGAACACAAAATTCCAATAATCATCATCACATGATTACCGATGACAAACAATGACACACTTGTGTTGCTCTACGTATATGGGTCAAACGAGTAACTGTTAAGTAGGGTTCATAGTGAAAAATGAGTTTGCAAGACTTATTGTGAATGTTCTGGTTCTGTTTTCAGTTCTCAACTTTAAAGGCAAAAAAAATAAGTTAAGACAGGTACTAAATTGGTCCATAATCAGGTTTGGCTGTTTGGGTCCGAACCAAATCTAAACCACAACCAAACTGATACTACACAGCTTTATATCAGTTTAGTTTCCATTTAGTTCAGCCTATTTTTTTTTTGCATACTTGGTTCTAGCCTAGTCCAGTTCAAACCCGTTACACATCCAGACGTACAAAACAACTAAATGTAGGACTAAGATAACATGATAATAAAGAGATATTGATAAGTAATTCCAGCCTCAAGGTTTTCTACGCATGGGTCACACATTTTTTAGCTGATATCTATCCTTCTACATGCCGATACATGTCAATTTTCCAAAGATATGGCCATTCTCTAAAGTACATTCTTCAAAGTTGAAAATATGATATAGGGAATACAAACCGAATAACTTTGTTGTTTTCAATTGAAGGGCCGGTAGAAACGCTTATAATCCCATGTGTCGCACTATGTACCCTCCATTATAATCATTCAAACTACCATGACTTTACTTTCATAACAAAGTAACAGCAGTGCACATTAAATGTAAAAACATATTCCTAAGCTTGTCAAAACTATCCTAAAAACATTTAAGATTGCTTACCCTGAGAACAATAAGTTTTAAGTAGGATGGAAACAAACATCCGTGACAGAAGCACGACGGCCTCTCAATACTGCCACCGGATCAGGCGGCGGTCTTTTGGTCATTCTCGTCACAAAATTTGTCATTCAGAGTTTCAGACATTAAAGATTCTTATAAACTTAACAAAAGACAATATATACTTGCACTTTAATACTTCATTTAAGAATGAGAACTATAAGAATACTTGGCCATTTGCTATAAACATTATTTGCATTATTGAAAAGGTTGACATCACATCTATAACTCATAATTGGACTTGTGTTCTTACCATGTATCCAAGACACATAAAATCGCAGTCTCTGACAACCTTTCGAAAAGACTCGTAGCTCTAGCATTTATTAGAGGTAAAGGTGGACCGATAGCATCTATCACCTCATAAGACAAATTGAAATCATTGCGTGGTATATATTGATTTCTATATGGCAATGTATATGTTGTCTATCATTTTAGTTCCTGACCTGAAAGCTTAGTCCCCTGCTGTATTTACTGATTAAACTGTTATAATGCTTTATTTATCCCTTAGCCAAGTCTTTATTCAACTTAAAAAATCAGGTTCTTGATTGAGATTATTTGCCTCTTTGATTCCTACATCTATAAATGGCACATATTCTCCTTTTTGTTTTCCTTTTGAGCATATTCGAAAGTGTATAGATCTTGGGTTTACACTCACTTATGTGGACATGTTGAAAGTCGTGGATTCTTATGACTGTTTTGAGGTGTATACTTATTTGTGACGGTTCCCTTTCGTATCTTCATGTAAAGGTAGTTGACGATTGGCAACTCTATCATCCTTATATGTAACATTCTTCCAGTGTCGCTCCTTTCGTACACAATGTGTACTATTTTTTTCCATTTTTTCTGAGTCTTTAAGTCTTATGAAACAAATTTGCTTATAAAACCTTTTTAAAGTAGGTTGATTAATGAAACACTTAACTGAAAACTTTTACTTGCTAACTTGAGAAGGAATAAACACTTAAGTTTAACATTGTTGGAACATGCTGATTTGTAAAGCATATAAAAATGAAGCATTTATATACTCCTAGATATGAGACTAACGCGATATTAACTAAACATCCCCTACCATAACCGAAGTTTATATGTGTGCTTACAGGCTTATTTGAAGCATTTATATACTCCTAGCAAAGCATATAAAAATGAAGCATTTATATACTCCTAGCTATGAGCCTATATGACTAACGCGATATTGACAATAACCGAAGTCGACTAACGCAATATTAACTAAACATCCCCTATCCCCCGACGTGGAAAAAAATTTGGTTGTTAATTAAACTTCGGGTCGGGACATTAAATAGAATTATTAAATCGGGTCGGGGCATTCGGGTCGAAATTATGACCCGGTGTTCCTGTTTTTTGTAAGATTTTACAATTAAATTGTTATCGTTTGCAAATTTAATGTGTTTGATGATTTTATTTGTAGGTTTTTTATTTTGAAACATTAAGACAAGTGCACAACTTTCAATTCCAAGGTTAGTAATTTTGTTTAAAGGTGTTTCTTGAGTGTTTTTTTTAATCTTTTCAACGAATAACAACTTGCGTTCAAAAGTAATTTTAGTTTTCAAATCAGTCTTGTTTTTGATCGAAAACTAAATAGATTATAAAAGACACAATATATAATCAAAACAAAATATATGTGTACGTCTCAATAATAATGTTAAGTTGTAGTTTCGTTGGTATAATGTTGTTTGTGGATGTAATGTTAAATTTTGAGTTTTGCTATCACTCCTTCTTAACAATTATATTCCTAAATAGTCTCATACAACACTCACTTAATATTTTATAATTTTTCTCCACTATTTATCTTCTTACGGATCTAAAAACTTCAATTCTGACACATGTCAAGATCCAATAAGTAGGAGGATATGTAGGCATATGAAGTAGGAGGAAATATCATTTTTTTAAATTTTTGTTAGCAAATACATGTGCACACCAAAAAAACTAGTCAAATAAGATAGGTTTGTTAAATGTGTTGGCCCACGTCATATCTAATCATATGCGGTTCGATTTAAAGGTGGGTTTCAACAAAATCTTGTTATCCTGATTGGTTGAGCTCTATTTGTTGTTTTTTTCTAGTAATGTATATTTGTTTTGTGCAATTAGAAGTTATATATTAGTCTATATAAAAATGTTGTGGGTTATTAAGATTGATAATGCTGTTTGGGTATTTTATGTGATAAGTTTTATTGTGTAATTAAAGTATGTGTATAATCTACAAAATTATGAGTTAGTGTGCATATGTGTTTTGGTTAGAGTTATTACATTTATTTATAAATTAAATTTCGTTTGAACTTTTGATTAAGAAAAGGACTCTGTTTTTGTTAATTTTTATGTTTTTTTATAACTTATTTTAATTGTTGTGTTTACACCGTATAAGTATGTTGAGGCATAATATGAAGAGTGCACTGTGTTTTATACATTACTATATGCGAATAGTTAGTTTTGATAAAAGATTTAATAGTAAAGTCAAAAAATATGTTATGTATAGATACAAGTGCACATGAATTAACTTGAGTATGTATACAAGGGCATGGATGAACTTAAATACACATATACATACAAGGAAATCCAGAGTGCCCAGCGAGCGAAAATACGTGTGCATAGCATATACGACAACATATTTTTTACTTTTATAAATTTGTATTCGAATTATATATCACATGATTTTAAATTTTGTATATAATTTTTTAGTTTTAAATTGTATACAATATATGTAAAATACTTTTGTATGTCATTCCATGCATTTGTATAAGTTTTTTTGTGAGAAAGAGAGGAACATTACTAAATTAAAACTAAAAAACGTATAAATTGTAAAAATTTTCTAAAAAAAAAATATGCACATTTAAAAAAACATGCAATACTAATAAAATATTATTTGTTTTTTATTTTAAAAAATTAAAATAAAAAATCAAATTCCTCAAAAATTTAAGGAAAAAAGACGTTTTTAATAAAAAAAATTAAAAAGAAAATAGTTATACCCTTTTAATTTAAAGAATAAAAATTAATTTTCAAAAAAATCTGATTGGTTAATGTTGGTTCTCGCAGTTGTGTACATTTAATTGGTTATGAAAGGAACCATACCCAACAAGCTTAAAAAGGTAAATTTGGTTAAGGTTTAAGGGTTGATTATTCTTTCTAATCTCTATCGATACCAATATTCTAGAAAAGGCGACAAACCCACAAATGCACGCCCAAATCCATGAATGTAACACTTGTGATTGCTCACTCCTTAACTCGAATAAGCTAAAGAATAGGACCAGTAATCTTCTCCAATAGTAGTAAACCAACAAGGGCGACAAAACCACATATACACATCCAAATCCATGGAAGAGACATACATGATTGCTCACTCCCTCATTTGAGTAAAACCAAAGGTTAGGATGAAGAGTGATATAGGATATGGATCTTCTAATCGTTCCTAATAGTAATAAACCAACAAGGGCGACAAAACTACACATACACATTCAAATCCATGAATGAGACATATGTGATTGCTCACTCCCTCATTCGAGTAAGACCAAAGGTTAGGGATTAGGCATGGGAAATATGTAATTGGTGCTAAATAAAATAACAAACAGATAGATTAAGTTCAAACAAATAAGGAATAGTGTTGCTAGCTACTTTCTCCGACCACACCCACGAAAAAGACACAAAATCACAGACTAACTCACGCTTTAACACGGAAACTCACGCTTTGGGTAGACACGAATTAGACTCATATATATCTTGATCACATATCAATAAAAAAACCTTAGTTTGCGTTCCCGTAATGGCCAACTCCCAATTATCCATAATATACATACTATACAACAATAGTGGCGATATCTACCATTTGATACAAAAAATACATAGTTGGTTTATTACGTACCAACTCTAAATAATATACAACAAAACTTTACATCGTTGGTTTATAATACGTACCAATGAATAATCGATCATCATAAATAATAGAATCAGTTAAGTTTAGACGAACCAATTATCTAACAAACTTTCTTTTTTTCCTCCTTTTTTCTGTTTTTTGATTTTTTTTAAACAATACTGAAAAACGAAATTAGGTGTAAAATTTCATCACTTCACGAACATGATAAATCTGAATAAATAATATCCGATCATACTAGTGAAAGTAGCAAACACACGAAAAATAAAAAACAACTACTTTCACTTTCTCATTGCATTGTGCAATTTCCCGACCTAACCATATATAAAGCATACGAACACATGAAACACAATACTTTACACAAAAGCAACTAGCAACTGATTAAGGACTTAATCTGTAGGGTAGGCTAAGGTGTAAAGGTGTAACGAAACAAATATTTGGTGGTGTAAGAAAATGAAAAGAATGGCTCAGTAGGTTTTTCTAGGGGTATCTTACTCTAAAAATGAAAGTAAACAAAGGGTTTTATATGGGGGTTAACTAACCGATGTGGTTAGTTAATATCACAATATGTATAGGCTTTTTGATGTAATCCTAAAAATTTACTAGTTTAGAAATGTCACTCCATCTATTTAATATAGTGCTTATTATTGTGGTCTCGAGTAGTATACCAAACCAAGTTCTAAAGTTTACTACAGTCACCAGGTAAAAATTAGAAAACGGATAAGGCTAAATCCTCGCAATTGGAATTTAGGGTTATGGGTCATGTAACTAATAATTTCGCAAAAATATGCTAAAAAGGTTTAAAATTTTAGTATAAATTAGGCATATTTATTTTTAAAAATAAGGACAAGTAAGTGTTCTAATTCTCCTCTCCCACTTAGATTACAACGACTTCGTAAGAGCAAGAATGGGTGTTGTAAATGCCGTCTGGATACTAGCATGACTAAAACACCACATAGAATTCTAGAAAAATAAGCATCACCAAATTCATTCAAAACCGTCCAGCAAGGTTCGTGTATATATGCTCAGAAAACAGAGTGCAAAATTTATCTCCGGATAATCGTCATTTAGAAAATAAAAACTAAAAACGAAAACTAAATCTGTACAGGAAGTCGATACGCCGTATCCATGTTTCAGGATACGTCGTATTGAGACCTGTAGGAAAAATCATAAGTACGGGTCAGAGGTCGAATACGCAGTATTCGTTTAACGAATTCGCCGTATTGACAAGTCTGACGATAATTTTTTTTAAGTTCAGAAAAATAAAATGGATAACGTTCAGGCAGGGTGGGTCAATACGTTGTATCCATTGGGTTTGGATACGCCATATCAGCTACCTGGGAAGACAGACTCGATAACAAAAAGTAAAATACATTCCAGGTTATCTCCCGGCAAGCACTTTTGTTTACAGAAAAAGTCTTTAAGTTAGACTTGTTTCCAGCTTTAGTCCCATCCTTATAAAACAGCTTAGGGACGAACGAAATGCCAAATGGCACATATAAATTTTTGATAAGATTTATTAGCATCCCTTCGTTAAAATAATTCCAAATCATTATATCAACACTTAATTTTTTGATAAAAGTTTTAGTTGCGAAAAAGTTATTAATTGCATCATGACTTGTTTCCAAAAGTTTATTTGACCCTTGTGCAACAGTACCAAAATCAATACTTATTACATTACGTAGTGGTTCGATAGATATATCCCCCGAAGACTGTTTGATATTGATATTATCATCATCATTGTCCGTGTCCAATTTAATTTATTGACAGAGATTATGTTAAAAGGAAATATATCATTATAGGATATAACATTGTATTCCTCATCATCATATTCGGACAATGATGTTTCATTTTTTTAATTAACTTCATCGATA
>BQNB010124738.1:0-12031 GCA_026074375.1 Tanacetum coccineum
AGGGGACAAGAAGGTACACAAGTACAAGGAGGTACATTATGTAAGAGAATGTGAGTTTTCCCATGTAGGTGTGTTTTGGGGAAGGTTTATATGGAGAAAGGTTTAGGCTTGTAGTTGTGAAGAAGGTTTAAGTGATGAGGATGATAAGAGTGACAATAAAACGAATTGATTAGGTTGATAATCACATTCCCATAAGAGAGAAAAGAAATGGGCAAATGTGATTATAGGATGGTTTAGGAAAGGAATGTTTAAAGTGTGTGAAAGATATAATCATTTGTTGAGTATAAGGGATTAAAAAATGATTAGGGAATGTTTAGATGAGAAGTAAGGTGTAGGAGACATGTAGGAGTTTGTAAATCATTTATATAAAAAAAGGTAGGAAGGTTCAAAGTAGGATTAACCTTTAAGGACCACAAACTCAATTAGTCATTTAGACTTTAATCAATGATTGTCAATAATGGATTTGATCAATCATCTTGATGCAAATAAGCTAAGCGCTTTGCATCTTAAGTAAAGCATATCCCATAACGAGAAAGGACGCGTTTACGCAAAGTGACATTTGACTTAGTTTGACTAATAAGGGAGTAAAACCCGTTACGTGATTAGGAACAACGTATATCCGGATTAAGGTCAAATGAATACTTTCGTTTGATGGTATGTTGAAAGTATATTCATACTAGGTTTAGAAAGAAGTTTTGGCATTGGCTTAAGGCGTTTGATAAAAGAATTGAGTTGACGTTTTGTTAAAAAAACGTTTATTTTTGCTATTCTCTAAGTCTAAACCTCATTTGAAGTATTGATAACATCAAATAATTAATACTTGTATATATCAAATTCTCGCGTTTATTGCCTCACTTTATATCATTTTCATATGAATTCGGTACTTAATTCATTTATTTGGCGAATTCAGGTAATTAGAGGCGTTGGAACGGAAAAGATGCGGAAAAACAACAAAATGAAGAAAATACGACAAAAACCGCATTATGGAAGATATTACGGCGTAACGTCCCGCAGGAGTTACGCCGTAATCAATTATTAATAACGAAGATTTGGTGCTGACGAAGGCATTACGACGTAACGTTCCGCAGGAGTTACGCCTTAAAATATTTATTAAAGAAAATATTAATATTGACTAAGGGTTACGGCGTAACGTGTAGAAGTAATTACGCCGTAACATATTTTAATACTAATTGAAGAAATGCTGCGTCAGAAGGTTTACGGCGTAACGTGGTCAATGCCGTTACGCCGTAAAGTATGAGTCATCACAAGGACTAAAGCTGCGCAAAATTTTTTAAAGTTTCATTTTACACCATATACTTCAAGGGCCAAAAGCGTTAATCTCCCAAAGTTCCAATTTAGTATATAAAAAATTAATTCGTGAATTCTAAAACTGATTCCTTCTGGTTGGTTTTGCCGCAAAGTAAGAAAAGAAGAAAAGGAATAGTACGCAACAATTGTGTAGGGCAAACCCTTCGGGGTTTGCCATGGTGTTCGACTAGTGGATCGAGAGCATTAATTCAGCACAGTTTGTAATCATACTTTAATTTATTTTGGTCAATATAATTTAATTATTGTTTTGATTAAGCATATCATGCGGTTTAATTTATTGTTGCTATGTTATTAATTATGTTTTATTATGTGTTCTTGTCAATTAATTATTTAATTATCTTTTTGATTATTAAGTTATGATCTCGTTGTTATATTGCTATCTTTATTGTTTTATGTAGTACATTTAAGTGATCCTTGTGACCTGAGTAGGTATTAATTCGAGCTTGAGTGTAGTCAAGGATCTATATGATCTCAAAGACTTTGGCACACATGATTGTCTGCAAATTGACCAATACTTGTAGTCATTCGTCCTAGATTAATTAGGCGATCCCTTAGCATTAATACCCAGTTTGGTATGCAAGCTAATTAGGAGACCACCTATTTAGGATTAAGTATATCTTATAAAATAAGTGGTTGTAAGATTGCGACAAGACATTGCACTAGAGATCATAGTAATTAATTGCGTTCTTCCTTTCTAGTTGTTTAGCAAGAAGAATGAGTTAAAGGCAAGAGGTACATTGTTGATGGCTCTCTTCTAAATAAACATCAACAAAATGTTAACACCTTTAAAATGGCCAAGACTTCTGATGGAAGCTATATGATAAAAAGGTTTGAGGAACTAAGAGTCAAAATAAAACTCAAAAGACACTTCTAAAGCAACATAGGAATTTCAATGGATCAAGCCAGAAGAACTTGATCAAACCTATGATAGGCTTCAAAAGCTTATCAGTCAGCTAGAGATTCTGGGTGAAACTATTTCCAAGAGAGATATAGAAACTAAAGTTTTTAAGAATCTCCCTCAGAAGGAAGACTCATCACCTTTGAAACTGGAGGACCAAACCCGATTTAGAACACCTTGACCATGTTTTGACCTGTAACATACAATCTAAAGATTTATGAAACTAAAGTTAAAGGGTCATCAAGCTCAAACCAAAATTCATAAAATGTGGCTTTTGTGTCTTCCAATAACTTTAGCTGTTCCAATCAAGCTTATGGTTCTAACTCTGCCAATACTGATAGTATGAAAAGTTTTTGGGATGCAGAGATCTATTCCTTTCTTTGCAAACCAATCCAACAGTCCATAATTAAATGATAAGGACTTACAACAGATTGATGCTTATGACTGTAGAAAGATGGATCAAAAGTGGCAGAAGCTATGCTGACCATGAGAAGCAGAAGATTCCCTAAATAAGATGGGGAAGGAAGATTAGTGCTAATGGTTCTGAGACTATAGGGTTTAACAAATCAAAGGTGGAATGCTATAACTATCATAAAAGGGGCCCTTTTTTAAGGGAGAGCAGGAACAGAGAACCTGTAAGGATGAATGTGACAGTGGAAACAACAGAGACAAAAGCTTTGGTGGCTCAAGATGGACTTGGGTATGACTGGAGTGATCAGGCTGAAAGAAGACCTACAAATTTGCACTTATGGCAAATAGCAACTTACAGGTTCTTCAAGTTCTTCAAGCTTAGAATTCTGAGGTATCTACTTGTTCTAAAGTATGTATTACCAAAATCTTATGAAACTCTCAAAGAAACAATTATGATAATCTGACAAAAGATTTTAATAAGTCTCAAATAAATGTAGGAAGCTTATAAAGCATGATCTAGAATTTGTAAGAGGCCAAGACTAGATTTGTATAAAAAGAATGAGTTTTTTTTTTGAAGAGGACATAAAGACTTAAAACATATATATGTTGATCGATATAAAGCACTAACAGAACTTAAGAAATAAATTTGAAAAAGCTGAAAAGGAAAGAGATGATTTAAAACTTACCTTAGAAAAGTTTGAAAATTCATCTAAGAATCTAAGCAAACTGTTAGAGATTCAAGTAAGTGATAAGTTCAAGACTGGTGTAGGGTATGATAGTCAAGTGGTTGATAGTCAAGTGTTTGATTGGTCCAGTTGAATGATAAGGTAACAAAACAAGTGAAGGGTATCATATAGTTCTACCTCCTTATACTGGGAACTTCATGCCCCCTAAACCTAATTTGGTACTTGCTGATGAGGAAGAATATGTTTTTAGTGAGTCAATAACTAGTGTGCCTGCAGTTGCAATTAGTAAAGTTAAGACTTGTAAGTCAAAATCTAAGTCTGTTACTTATTGAAGACTGGACAGTGAAGATGAGAATGAGACTGAGTTTAAGTCTAAACAGAGAAAACCTAGTTTTGCTAAAATAGAATTTGTTAAATCTAATGAGCATGTGAAAATACCTAGGGAATCTGTTGAGAAGGTAGAGAATAATAAGCAAGCTAAACACCTTAGGAAAAATAGTCAAAGTCCTATAGTTAACCAGAGAAACTGGAATAATTTGATGACTCAGAAATTAGGAAGTAATTTTGAGTTTAAAAATAAAGCTTGCTATGTGTGTGGCAGTTTTAACCATTTAATCAAAGATTGTGATTTTTATGAAAAGAAAATGGAATCACCAAAATTCTCAAAGATTGACTCACCCTAATCCAAAAGGAAATTTTGTTCCAAAAGTAGTCTTAATGAAATCTGGGCATAAAACACTTAATACTGTTAGGCAAAACTCTTCAAAAGCAGCAGTATCAGTTAATACTGCCAGACCAATTAATACTGCCTACCTAAGACCAACAGTAAATAATTCAAGGACAACATCAAATGCTTTTAATAGAGCACATTCACATGTTAGAAGGCCTTTTAGCAAGTTTAAATCATATAGGAACAGTAATTCAAATGAAAAAGTTAATACTGTTAGAAGAAATGTTATTACTGTTGGGTCAAAAGCAGTAGTAAGTGATAATAAGGGAAATGAGGCTAATGCTATTAAGGCCTCAACATGTTAGGTTTGGAGACCAAAGCAAAAAGTTTTAGAACATGTATCCAGACATAATGGTGCATCAATGAACTTTAAAAGATTTGACTATGTTGATGCACAAGACAGATCCAAGTCTGTAATGGCTTAGGTCCCTAAGAGAGTCTGATTCTCTTACTTTTTATGCAGGGCAATCCACAGCTAGAATTGCAGGAAAAAGAAGTAATTGACAGTGGATGCTCTAGGCACAAGACTAGAAACAAGTCCTACCTCATAGATTATGAAGAAATTGATGGTTGATTTGTTGCCTTTGGAGGAGATCCCAAAGGAGGTAAAATCACTGGTAAAGGTAAAATCAGTACAGGTAAATTAGATTTTGAAGATGTGTACTTTGTTAAGGAGCTTAAGTTTAACATTTTTAGTGTCTCACAAATATGTGACAAGAAAAACAGCGTTCTTTTTACAGACACTGAATGTGTTGTTTTGTCTCCTGACTTTAAGCTACTTAATGAAAATCATGTCTTGCTTAGAGTTCCTAGAAAAGATAACATGTACAGTGTTGATTTAAAGAATATTGTTCCTTCAGGAGGTCTAACTTGTCTCTTTGCAAAGGCTACATTAGATAAATCTAATCTATTGCATAGAAGGCTTGGGCATATAAATTTTAAAACTATAAATAAGCTGGTTAAGGGAAACCTTGTAAGAGGTTTACCTTCAAAACTTTTTGAAATTAATCAAACCTGTGTTGCCTGTCAGAAGGGAAAGCAACACAGAGCTTCTTGTAAGACCAAAATAGTCAGTTCAATCAGCTAAACTTTCCAAATATTGCATATGGATTTAATTTTGGCCACATTTGTAAAGAGTCCCCTAATGAAAAGAAGTACTGCCGTAGTTGTCAGACATATGACTATAGTAGGTTTAGTTAGGTTTTCTTCTTAGCCACTAAGGATGAAACTAGTAAAATCCTTAAAACATTTATTACAGGCATAGAAAATCTAATAGACCTTAAGGTGAAAGTGATCAGATGTGACAATGGGATTGAATTCAAGAATAAGGTCATGAATCAATTCTGTGAAATGAAGGGTATTAAGAGGGAATTTAGTGTTACTAGGACTTCACAACAAAATTGAGTAGCATAAAAGAAAATTAGGACACTAATAGAGGCTACTAGGACTATGCTAGCTGATTCAAAATTGCCAACAACTTTCTGGGTTGAAGCAGTTAATACTGTTTGCTATGTCCAAAATAGGTTGTATAGTTTTATCAAAGCTCTTCACAACAAGACCCCTTATGAACTTTTTCTAGGTAATAAAACCTTCCTTAAGTTTCATAACCATATTAGTGTCTTGTTACAATCCTTAATACCATAGATCACCTAGGCAAGTTTGATAGAAAGGCTGATGAAGGGTTCTTTGTAGGATACTCTACTAATAGCAAAGCATTCAGGGTATTCAACAGTAGAACTAGGATAGTAGAAGAGAACTTGCATGTCAAGTTTAGTGAAAGAACATATAATATTGGCAGGAATGACCTATTGTCTTCTTGGATAAAGATGCTCTAACAAAATCTAATGAATAATGAGCGTAGTTTGTTGCAAGTGAATCAATCTACATAGTATTGCAAGTACATAAAAGCAGAGAAAATGCTAGTAAAGCTAGAGTGGAGACAATACTGGCAAAAAGATACATATTGCTACCAGTTTTTGACTCAAATCCACCTTCTCTTCCAGTTCAAAGGATCTCCTGAATGCTGTAATCAAACCATCAAGGATGAGGAAAAGAAAGGATGCAATAAACATCTAGAGAATAAAGATAGTGAGGTTCCAAATACAGAGGAGCTAAGATTTAATCAAGAGCAGGATAAAAGTGTTAACAATACTAACAATATTAATATTGTTAGTTCAAGTGTTAATACTGCTAGCATAGAAGATAATGTTGTTGATGAGAATATAGTCTATGGATGTGCTGATGATCCAAATATGCCTAATTTGGAAGAGATTGTCTATTCAGAAGATGATGAAGGTGTTGGTGCAAAGGCTGACATGAACAATTTAGATACATTCATGCCTATCAGTCCTATTCCAACTACCAGAATTCACAAGGATCATCCATTTGAACAAATCATTGGAGATTTACATTCAGCACCTCAAACCAGAAGGATGACAAAGAGTGTGACTGAACATGGTATGTTTAGTTCAGTGTAACAGAGGATCAACCATAAAGATTTTCAGAATTGTCTGTTTGCTTGTTTTCTATCACAAGTAGAACCCAAGAAAGTTAATTCCAGCCTTGACTATATCCAAGCTGACAGAAGTAATGCAAGAATGAGCCATCTAACATTTGAAACTGTATAAGGTATGGACATTAGTCGATTACCATATGGCAAGAGGGCATTGAACAAAATAAGGTCTACAGAAACAAAAAGATGAATAGGTATTGAGGTTAGAAACATAGGCAAGGCTGGATTACACGGGTTACACACAAGAAGAGGGAATTAAGATATATGATAGGTTTTTTTGCTCCAGTTGCTATGGGGGGGGGGGGGGGGGGGGTGGGGGGGAGGAGATTGAAGCAATTAGGCTATTCTTAGCCTATAGCCTCATTCAAAGACAAGTTGCTGTGTATCAAGATTTTATGTGAAGAGTACATTTTTAATGGCAAATTAAAAGGAGTCCTATGTTCTGTCTACTTAGGGTTTGAAGATCCAGAGCTCCCTGATATAGTTTATAAGGTAGAAAAGGCACTATATGGTCTACATCAAGCTCCTAGAGCTTGGTATGAGACTTTATCTACCTATTTATTAGACAATAGATTTCAGAGAGGTAAGATAGATTAGACTTTGTTCATTAAAAAAGTCAAAGGTGATATTCTATAACAGTTTAAGTATATGTAGATGATATCATTTTTGGATCTACTAAGAAGGGTTTATGCACTAAATTTAAGAAGATGGTGCATAAGAAGTTCCAGATGAGTTCTATGGGAGAGCTCACATTCTTCTTAGGACTGCAAGTAACTCAGAAAGATGATTGGATTTTCATTATACCAAGACAAGTATGTAGATGAAATCTTAAGAAGTTTTGGTTTTTTCAACTATGAAGACAAGCAAGTACAACACCAATGGATGACTTCAAAGCTCCATGTGCTCAATGATGCAAGAAGCTGAAGATGTTGATGTCACAATATATAGATCAATGATTGATCATTGATGTACCTAACTGTTCTTCAAGGCCTGATATAATGTTTGTTGTATGTGCTTGTGCAAGATTTTAAGTCACACCTAAAGTCTCACATCTTCATGTTGTGAAAAGAATCTTTAGATACTTGAAAGGTCAACCTAAATTGGGCCTTTGGTATCCTAAGGACTCACCATTTGACTTGGAAGCTTATACTGACAGTGACTATGCTTGTGCTAGTTTAGACAGGAAATCCACACCGGAGGCGTACAATTTCTTGGAGAATATTATTTTCGTGGCAATGCAAGAGCCAAACTGTATTTCTAACTCTACTACTCAAGCAGAGTATGTACGCTGCATCTAGTTGCTGTGGAACAGTGTGTTTATGGATCCAAAATTAATTTCTTTTATTATGGATACAACTTTATGAACAACCAAGATTTTATTGACAAAGAAGAAGCACAATCTGCATAGTTTTAAGAATCCAGTGTGTTCACTCAAATACAAAGCACATGATATTAGACATCACTTCATCAGAGATTCAAAATGAGAAAAAAGCTTATTTCAGATGATTAAAATTCACACAGGTCAGAATGTTGCAGATTTGCTAACAAAGGCATTTGATGTTGGCAGATTTCAATATCTAATTGCAAGTATTGGAATGCTTAATCTCTGAAGTATTGATTGAGGGGAGGATAATTGAGCTAATATGCAGCGGAGTATGCACAAATGATGCTTGAAACAACAGTTGATGATGCAATTCAAGTAAGTACTGTTGGCCTAACTTACTACTGGTAAGTATAATTACTACTGCTGTTATAATTAATACTGTGAGCATTGAGAGAAAATAAAAACAGACAGAGAGAAAAAGTGAGCTTAAAAGAATTGAGTGAAAGCAAAAACAGACAGAGAGAAAAAGTGAGTTTAAAATAATTGAGAGAAAATAAAAACAAACAGAGATAATTGTAACCAAAAAAAATTGAGAGATGTAGTGAGTTCAAAAACAGAAAGAGAGTTGTGTGAATGAAAAACAAAAAGAGTGTATTAGTAAGAAAAAGAATTGAGAGATATAGTGAGTTCAAAAACAGAAAGAGAGATGTGTGATACAAAAACAGACATAGTGATTCAGTGAGAAAAAGAATTGAGAGAAAAAGTGAGAATAAAAACAGAAAGATAGCTTGTGATAATTAAAATTGATGATGAAAATGCTTTTTGGAATGACTTTGAGGTTAAAACTGGTACCTCAAAAGTTAATACTTTTAACAACCCGAATTTAAGATCAATGTTTAGACCAAGCCCTATTTGTATTTCCAATTTTTGTAGAAATCATTTTTATTCTTTTTGCTCGACTTGATAAAAATCGTCAATTTTAATTATTTGTGCGCCGTGATTTAGATATTTATCCGCTTTAGCGTTTGAGAAATCGACAACTCCATATTTTAGCTTCGAAAGCTTATTTATCTTTCATTTTAATACTTTTCGACTTTTATCCGCGTTTGGCCGAAACCGCGTCAAAATAGTATTTTTATAATTTTTAATAATTCAATTAAGTGTTTTAAAACAAATATTGTGGTATAAACGTTTTAGGAAAATAAAAATAAAAAATAAAAAATAAACAAAACATATAAACCAAACACCCTCTTTAATTGTTTCAGGCTCCATCAAAACTAGAAACCAAACACCCCTTATTATATTTTACTCCTAATAAATCCTAAACCAAACACACCCTTATTTTTGTATTTCCTCCAACAAAACCAAAAACCAAACACTCTTTAATATTTTTTATATATAAACCAAGCCCAAGTTACCTAGCCCACTCCCTCTTTGTTTTATGATATAAGCCGGATCAAACACACACACATAACACAACAGTCAAAAAAAATCTCACGCCTCCCTCTTCTTTCTGTGTTCGACGACAAAAACAAGAACCACCACCATTCCCTTTCAAACTCAATCAAATCACTTCTAATCTACTCAAAAATTATTCCTACATAAAACCCCATCAATCCTTTTCACTAAAAACCATCATGCAACAAGATTTATGCCTTCTTGATTTTTACAAGACTTTAATTCTTAGGGTTTATACCTAATTAAATGTAAGAAGATCATCAAGGGTGTAAAGTTAAGTGTTTTTGAACAACCTTGGTGAATCAAATCAAGATTTTGGGTCTTCCTTGGTCCTTGTGGTGTTCGGCCAGAAATCAAACCCACGAGGGTTTGATTGTGTTGTTTTCTAGTCGCTTGTTTTGAGCATTGTAAGCCTTCTATTTCCTAATTGTATCGATTTGATTTTATATATATACTTGCATGTAGGTTGATTGTGTTTAAGAATCCATGGATAAATTGTGATAAAGTTAGTTTTTGATTTAGGAATGTTTGAGAATGATCAAATAGGTTTAGTAATAATTATAGGTTAGTTTGAATATATTGGAAGCGAATTGAAGCGAAAAATTGAAGATTTGTGAGGGTTTTGGAACCCTCCTGTAGATCAGATTGTTTAGGCTTGATCCAGCGAGATGAGCATTATCGTAATCTGAGATTTAAGAGATAGTGTGGTAGTGGTCGTTATAATGAACGTGTGGTAAGAATTTGGGCTTCCAACTCTTAAAAACGAAAAAAGAATTGCGATTGTGAAGTTTGGAAATTTTTCTTCCGCAAAATTTTGCACACGTCGTTTTGTGCAGAATTTTAGTCCATTTTGCGAGTAGTGTAACTTGGTCATGCCAATAGCTTTTCTAGATTTGCAGGATCCTATGATTAAGTGCTTCGAGTCTACTTTCCAATGAACTAGGCCTCGTCGATTTTCAGAATGTAAAAGTGAGTCATACCCTTGGTACAAGATTAAGTGTCAAAACTGTGTTTGCTGTCCAAAAATTCGATTGTAAAGATGCTGTGTGCAGGCGGGTCAAAACTTATTATTTTTGGACTAAATTTAAACTGGAGGTTGTCCATGATATGTGTGACCTACTGGATTTTTTATAGATTTTTATAAAATGTTTTGAGGGGTCTTTTGTAGCCAAACTTTTGCAAAGTCTAGCCGCCCCCTACCCTTTTGTATTCTGGAAACTAGACTTAAGTATATTTCCAGGGGTGAAAGCCCCATCCTTGTATCTTTTATAGGTTAAGAGATATGGTCTTGTAAAGTTGACTAAAAATTCAGCAACATAGTTTTACGCCTTTTCTTGAGAAATAAAAGTGGGGCCACATAGTAATAAAATAAGAATCGCTAAGCGAGACTTAGTAGACACTTAATTTAGTATAAGTGCAGGTTGTATACCAATTTGGGGATAAAAATACTTCGGTTAAGTTATAATGCAATGCCATGCATATCTCGGAAACATATCTTGTGATCATTCGATTTATTTTTACGTATCGATCATCTTTATCATTCTAAGCCGCGTCACATCTTTTAGGTTGTGCTTAGACGCTTCTCGCTCGTCCGAAGATCCATATAACTTCTGGTCTTCATAACTTCTCGGTGAGTTCATAGCCCCATCTTTTCTTCTTTAATGGTTTTCATAACTATTTTCGGGGTGAGAATACATGCTTGTTTTACTAAGCAAAATTATTGATTCTAATTTCATAAGCGTTACATGAATGTTTTTACTAAAGACTTTACTTGCTTTTCACATGATTTCTAATACATGTTTGATAAATGGTTGTTTACTATTGAATTTATTAAAGCTTTAATTGATTACTAAATGATTTGAGATCATTGTTTATCTATTTACAAAACCGTGAGTTTTGAACATATACCTGTTTTAAATTGGACACAAGTGCTTGAAGGGTATTCTTGACCCGTTATTGTGAATTATCGTAGGAGTACCTATTGCTAAAGACCCTAATATCGTGAACCGTTAACTACCTGTGATGGGTAGACGCTAGTGTAATAAATAGTACTATGGGGTGACTCCCCGTCCGGGGTCTGAATCCTTTTGGAACACCCACTTACAACGGATATATTACTCTGAGACGTAGGTATATAGCAATAATACCTAATCTACTGGGGCAAACTTTATTTTTCTCGTCAAAGGGATCGGTTGTCACGAGCTCAATGCGATAATTCTGTTACTTGACACTGCATTCGTTGCATTGTCGTTGGTTGACCTTATACCTTGTGGTCCACTACTAAGCATACTTGATTTATTAAATTACTACTTGGATTTCGAAACAATTCTTCTAAATGTTGTAACGCTACTTTTCTTACTGAAACATTACTTGATTTATATCAATACTGTTTTTACTTAAACCTATGAATTCACCAACATTATTGTTGACGTTTTTGCATGTATTTTCTTACATTTTGAAATCAACCATTCTCTTTCTCTTTTTCTTCTCTCTACTTTCTCTCTCTAACCTCTCTCTAAAATTCTTATCATTCTTCTCATCTTATTTTCTTGGTTCAAATGGTGAAGTGAAGGTGATTCCGGGTTCCTACATTTTTAAAGCATTGGAGGGTGAAAAAGTGCAACGAACAGGCTCAAAATCTTGTTAAATTATCTTAAAAACAAAGGTGTCTCTATTCCTCAAG
>BQNB010124739.1:0-18725 GCA_026074375.1 Tanacetum coccineum
TTTTAATGATACCCCAGTAAAAACCACTTATACAGATGATTAAAAAACTAACTTCAGGTCATACCTTGTCGCAAAAGACAAGTTGGTTTGAGGACCTGTTGGTTAAAGGAAAGGGGGTCCTGATTCCGATCCGAGACAGAGCCATATGACTTTTTTTTAGCCCGGGCATTGCAACAGGTGCTATATATTAGGGTGACCTTGAAGGTGGTTCTTGATTAACGTCAATGTATGTCTGACCAAAGAATATACAATTTCGGCTAACTTCATTGCTTGTGTGCCTTCATTATGATCATTTTAAGAAAAGGAAATACATAAATAGTAAGCACAAGTGATAAAGCTTCATATGTAAATATGCACAATCTAACTTGCTAATGAAGTGTTAGTTGGATAATTATTGTATTTCCTTTGTCAAAGAATACTCCATGTGTATTACTAAAGCTAGTGACAAAGATATCGAAGTTGTATACTATAGTTTTGCATCTACTACATCAGGAGATACACAACGTAACCAATCACCGTATATAAAGGAATTTGATAGCTCCATAATAGGTGCACACATACAGTACATAATTTATAGTAAAAAACTGTATCATAAATATCAAATTACTTTACAGTAAGATGTTTTGGAATATAAAGAGCTATTAATATACCCGGCTTTGAAGAGAGATGAAATGGCATGAGGTCCATAAGGATGTGCTTTTGAAAGCCTGCAAAAGAGTCTCACACCCATTCCATTTTCCCTAGCTTCAGTAATCTAATATAACAAATGTTTCAACGTCAAATTAGACATGTAGATGTATTCTAATATTTAAATGTTTTGACGACCCGTATATGATTATTGTTTTTTTTTACAATTTTTTTTTTATGGAAATGTTTATATCTCTTTTGGGCGACTTATATTTGCGCATATATATTTTCATATATATATATATATATAGAGGAAGGTTAAATATAAAAAGACAAATATTCTGTGAGAAGGATATAATAAAAACTTTTTTTTTAAAAAGTTTCTCGAAAAAATTCTAAAAAAATTCCATTTTAAATCAGGTATGTTTGGTGCATAAAACTGTTGTAAAAGAAGGTTTTTCTAATTTTGAGTTTTTATAGTTTTTTTAATCGCAAAAAAAAGAAATTTGATGCACAAAAAAAATTTGATGCAAAATTTTTTGTCTTTTTTATTTTGTTGCGCAATAAAATTGTTGTGCAAAATAGTCAAAAGGAAGATGGGTACAAAAACGAATTTTTGATGAACAAAAAACACGAGTTATTGAACAAACGTTTTTTTTTTAATAGTTAGTTAAGTCTGTTCATAGTTAAGTCTGTTTATGAAACAGAATAGTAATAGTTATCTTAGAGATATCTTAGGAGATATCTTAGGAAAGGATATGTATTATCATTTGACACATTTGTAAAGCCCATTAGGGTTTCCTTGGTGTATAAAAGGAACCCTAAGGCACAATGTTATGTACTACGTGATTGAAAAATATCAATAGAAGCATAGAGCTTAATAGCAATTTAGAATTATTGTTTCTTCTTAAGTCTTGTGTTAAGATTCCGCATTAATACTTGATATTCATAGTCGGTGTCTCTCTTATAGTTGATTTGGATTTATCCAAGTTATCTATCATCTTACAAAGGCTAGTCAGATCCTATACCAAAGATCTACAGATATCATATTACATTTAATAATTGGTTAAAAGGCAATAAAGGAATTTCATTTTAACCAAACCGTTCCTGATATTATGCAATGAAGAGTAGATTTAACAAAAATCATAAGCTTCTCTCTCTCACTCAAAATAGATCTACGCCGCCTCCTTTTTCTCTGTTCCTCCATTTGAGAAATATATAGTGATTAATGAATATTATTTAGATGGTTTATACATAACCATCTAATAACCACTAACAACCATCATTTTCATCACCCATGACGAGTAGATCTGTGGATCTTGTTGTCCTTGTTTTCAAACCCCTTTCGTCACCCTTTAAGGGGCATGGTTTATGTTATAGGGAAAGGTTCGTGTTAAAGGACCCCTTTCGTCATCTTTTTCGGACCCCTTTCATCATCCTTTTCGAACCCCTTTCGTCACCCTTTGAAGGCTCAAATAATATGTTTCATGTTAGACATATATGATCGTATTAGTCAGGTACGTTTTAGAATCGTGTATGGGTTTGATTTTGAAGCGTGTTAGTATGTTCGTAAGTTCGAGTTTGTATGTTTGTTGAGTTCGTGTATGGTTTTGCTTTTGAATTGTGTTCGTATGTTTCCTGGGTTTGTCTGTTCTAGTTATGTATGTCCATGTCGAGTTTGTTTTCGAGACGCCTACCGAGAAGAATATATTATGATGGTGAGGTTTGGATGTTAGGTTAAATATAAAAGGTAGTTTTTATTGTAATATTCGATTTTAAAGCAAGAACTTATGGTAAAAAATGTACTGCTAGTGTCGACATTCCATTTTGTTACATCTAAATTCTTATTTGTATGGAGCCTGATGAAATACTTAAATCATCTTTTTGTATATTACTCGTTTTTAATTTTTTAGATCAGTTTAGTATTATATTTTTAGTTTCTAGAATGAGTGTACAAAGAGTACACATGTGTTTTATGATGAGTATAAAATTGATGAAAGAGATGTACATATTTGTTTAAAAGTAGATTGTATGTGTTGAGATTGTGCTTATGTATTTGATACGTTTATGATAAAATAATGACAATTGTTTATGGTTTCTTGAACATGTTTGTTAAAGAAACTGATAATGATAAAGATGCAAAGAATAAAATAATGCAGACTAAAAATGAATATATCATGATTTTTGTTAATTTTTACATGCATGCTATATATTGTTGCGTTAAGATGTATGACATAAGTCATAAAATATGAATTAATCCTTTTTTTAATTGTTATTTGCCTCTTGTTTAATGTTTTCACGTCAGGGGAAGTTTCACAATCAAAAATGTCCTTTTATATTATAGTATTATTTTCGAGCATAAAGAACATATGTCTTTGGTGGCTTGTATCATTTTTTTACATATGTGTATATACTAGATATATACAGTTAATATAAGTGTAGTTGCCCACAAAATATGTGCAGCGTGCTCGCCTCTATATCTTGTACTTATATGAAATCCTTTTCGTTACTTTGATTTTTCTACTTTTTATAATAATGAAAACAAGATATTACAAGTAGCAATTTGCGAGAAAGAGACCTGAATTTATTTGTTTGATTGTCATGGTCTATATGATCATAGATTCGTTTGATTGTCATGGGTCACGAGTTATAGTTCGGCACATATATGTTTTTGTTTATGGCTTATTTTATAGTTACAATTAATTTAACATTGCATAATTTGGTATAACTAGTTTTTTTATATATTTGTTTTAGGAGATTGCTCAATTATTTAGGAATGATGTTTTGTGATGAAGATGATCAATAAATGCACGCTTTTAGATGGCGGGCGTACATGTTCTCAAATCCGTGAATTTGACGAGAGCGTGCACAGTGTACACGTATGTTCGTAGAAGAGTACACATATGTTCTTGGAAGAGTGCATATATGTTTTTGGAAGGGTACTCGTATGTTCTAATAAATTTGATGAGAAAGTGAAGCGTGCACGTATGATCGTAGAAGAGTACACATATGTTTTTGGAAGAGTGCATATGTGTTTTGGAAGGGTACTCGTGTGTTCTAATAAATTTGATGAGAAAGTGAAGCGTGCACGTATGTTCGTGGAAGAGTGCACATATGTTTTTTGTATCAAATTTTGTGTATATTATTTATGTTTTGGTTTGTTATAAATTTAGAGGTTACATGTACATGGCTATGTTTTTAGTTATAAGTTTAAAATATTAAAGAATGTACATCAGAAACATATGTGCAATTAACATTTTTTAGTAGAATAAGTGATGACTACACAATTGTACGCAAGAAACATATGTAAAGTTAAAAAAACACATATGCATTTTTTTGAAAACATGTATGTTAAAAGACAAATATAAAATAATTTTTTTTTAAACATGTATGTTAAAAGACAAATATAAAATAAAAAAATAATGTCAAAAATTAAATGATTTTAAAAATGTTTTTTAAATAAAAAATTCAAAAAAGTGAAATTGTGTTGTACTATTAATAATACTAAATTTTTATTGATTTTAAAACATGTGTACTGACTAAAAATGCAAAAGAAGAAAAAAATATTATTTTTTCATTCCTAAATTTTAGGAATTAATAAAAAACGTTTTTAATTTAAAAAAATTTGCGAGAAAAGGACACTGAATTTATTTTGTTTGATTGTAATGTCTATATGATCAATAGTTCGTTTGATTGTACATGGGTGTCTACGTGTTTTAGTTCGGATACAATATATGTTTTTTGCTAATTTGGCTATAAATAGTTTTTTTATATAAATTTGTTTTAGGTGATTGCTCAATTATTTAGATATGATGGTTTTGTGATGAAGGTATGATCAATATATTAAAGCTCTTAGATGGCGCGGCGTGAATGTTATCAAATTCCGTGAATTTTGACGTGAGTGAGTGCACAGTGTACACGTATGTTCATAGAAGAGTACGCATATGTTCTTGGAAGAGTGCATATATGTTTTTGGAAGGGTACTCGTATGTTCTAATAAATTTGATGAGAAGTGAAGCGTGCACGTATGTTCGTAGAAGAGTACACATATGTTTTTGGAAGAGTGCATACGTGTTTTTGGAAGGGTACTCGTGTGTTCTAATAAATTTGATGAGAAAGTGAAGCGTGCACGTATGTTCGTGGAAGAGTGCACATATGTTTTTTGTATCAAATTTTGTGTATATTATTTATGTTTTGGTTTGTTATAAATTTAGAAGTTACATGTACATGGCTATGTTTTTAAGTCTATAAGTTTAAAATATTAAAGATGTACATCAGAAACATATGTGCAATACAATGTATTAGTAGGAATAAGTGATGACTACACAATTGTACGCAAGAAACATATGTAAAGTTAAAAAAAACACATATGCATTTTTTTGAAAACATGTATGTTAAAAGACAAATATAATTTTTTTTTTAAAACATGTATGTTAAAAGACAAATATAAAATAAAAAAATAATGTAAAAAATTAAATGATTTTAAAAAAGTTTTTTAAATTAAAAATTTCAATAATAAGTGGAATATTGTTTTTACTTTAATAATTCTTATTTTTTTATTTCGATTTAAAACATGTGTACTGACTAAAAATGCAAAAGAAGAAAAAAATATTATTTTTTCATTCCTAAATTTTAGGAATTAATAAAAAACGTTTTTAATTTAAAAAGTGTAAGAATTTTTTTTAAATTCTGAAAAATAAGTGATTTAAAAAACGTTTTTTATTTAAAAATAGAAAAAAGTAAAAAATATTAGCCATGTATAAATAAAGTCAACGGTCAACATTCATTAAAAGTTAAGACATTTATTAGTCATTAATTTCTATTGATATAAAAAATATGATTGACTAATATACCCTTTTTAATTAAATGAAAACATTTAATATTTACTATAATTCGATTGCGTAGGAAAAGAGTTCTTTTTTTTTTTTTTTTTTTATTTTCTTTTTTTATGGTATGAGTTCTGTGCTTTAAATGGGTTCCAATAAACGGCATACCAATTTATATATATATATAGTATTGGTTAAATGAGAAGACAACTTATGTGAGAATGATAAGAGAAATCAAAAACACACATTCAGATGCACATATAATATTACATGCTTATCCCCTTAATTCTCTTTCGTATTTGAAATTGTGTGGCTTGAAATACCTTCTGATTCTTCCTTATTTATATTTTTTCTCTCTACAAATTGATCATTTTTCCCTTTATACTATTATATATAGTATATATATTGATTTTTATATATACCTATATATATATATATATATTTAATTATATATTATATATATATCTATATTATATATATAATATATTATAGTCTTTTTTTACTAAACCCTTATAAGTTGTTTTCCTATATTTGCATGTTGGTTTTGGTTGTGTACATGTTTTGTACAGGTTTGGAAGATTTTTTCCAGAAAAATTTATGAAAAAAATATAGAAAATTGCTGCTGTGCAGCAGCAACAGAAGTGTTTGCCGACGACATGTGAAAGTCATCTTTGTTAGAAGATGTTCATCAATTAGGGTTTTTGAATTGGGGGTAGAGAGAGAATTGGGACTGTCCTATTAGGCCACTTTAATTAATTAATTACTTAATTGATATTAATTAATTAACCTGAATTGACTTTCGTTGACCCGTCAAAACATATTCCTGGAGACATGTCTACGGGGAAAGTTTGGTCAAAATTTTTGTATTGTTTGATTGAAAAATGGATGGGGCCTACGCTGGCGTCGAGAAAAGTTGTCGTTATAGACCTTTCTGACGAGGTTTCCCCGTAGACGTTTCCCCGACGCCATGGCGTCAGGGAAAGGTTACCCCGATGACATTTCATCGGCGTAAACCTCAAAATGTCGCGCGGGAAATAGGTCAAATGTTGTAGTGAGTAATACAAATTTGAAAGCTAGGTTTACAAAATTTTAATGCACAAAAACATTACATCAACACATAGTTAATACTCTTTTTAAAACATACCTCATTACTCAAAAGTAAAATAATATTTTTCACATTGTATAATCTAACAAACTACAACATAATCTAAAATATAAACTATTTAAACACACTAATTAATATTATTTTTAAAACACATCTAAAATGAAAAGTACATGTTATTATACACATCGTACTAAATTATACAACACACAAAGCTTTATACAATTTATATACTAAAAAGTTGATGGAACTTATAGTTTTGAAAACCGGACTGGACCAACGGTTCAACTGGGAACCGAAATCGCCACCGGTTCAGCTAGTCAATAAAAGTCTTCTGGAAATGAATAGGAGAGGAGCGGTCGGAACCGATAAAAACGGGTGAACCGAGCCTAACCAAGATCATTTTCTTTTTGTCTTCCTCCGATTAATAACAAAAAACTCGCCATCGCAACGCACGAATACGCTGCTAAGTAAAAATGACCGTCTGGACCAATTTAAGAGGCTAACTTACAATCTACATATGACCCACGATTGCTACCACTGAAATGCAAATTCATATTTTAAGATCTTGCTACACTTTGGCACTCTCCTTTCACAACCTTCATCCCCAAATCCATATACTGTTGCCATCCTCCATTTGACCGTATTTCAGTTTAATTTGTATAATGGAATTAGTTTAGAACTTGTGTAGTCATCTATCAAATAAATCTCGAAATCAGCTTAAATAACATCTAAATTGATCTCTAGATACAAGTTTATCACTTTTACATATACAATTGCCACAGTGTGTACGTAGCCTAGTGATAAATCCTTGTCAAACGAGACTTTACTCAAACCTGGTTCCTAGCAAATATTGAACTATCGAGCCTAAAAATAATCACTGAAATTTTTATAGAAATTCACACAACTATAAATTAGGATAACAAAAAACATCACGAAGCCGGTCTGGCCAAATTAGAGTTTTGCAGGATATGAGAACGAAGAGATTGATAAAAAGCCGATCTTTCTTCATCAACATCTTCTCTAATGAGATTTTGTTCAAAACTCTGACACGTATTGAACGAAGCTTCAAGATCAGACACATGTGATCTACAAAGAGGGCAACTTGAATGAGTTTCAAACCAAGTATCAATGCATGATTCATGGAAGACATGAAAACAATTTGGTATGCTTTTCACCCACTCATCATCTTCGTATTCACCTAAACAAATTGCACATTCGATACCTTCATCTTGATCCCTTTGATTCACTTTAAAGGATTCACTCTTTTTCTTGAATTGTGTAACCGGAATCATTTTCACAGTTAATGAGTCTAATCCGCGGCTGTGGTACTGTAGTGAAGGATCATTACCATCTAGGTTTCTGTCACTTAAACGCATCCTTTGCCCGTTCTCTGAAGATAAAATGGAACGAAAAGTACAGCGCCGAAGTACGTTAAAGTAGCTAAAAACCAGAAATAATGTTCCCATGGTGCCAACCATGGCAATCACAATCGGACTCCATTTTGAAGAAGGCAAGCCAGGGCTTCCAGCAGGACTTGGAGTCATTATCAGAAATTAAGACAATATCGAAATCTCAGAAGCGGCGCCTTCAAGAAATTATGTATATGGTATGTAAAGATTATTTCTTCAAGATGAGTTCTTGTTATTTTGTTGAATAGAGTATAAGATGACCAAACCAAAGTGAAAACCAATGCAAACATTGTTGTGGTGATAGTTCTTAAGGATATATAAAAAGATTCTAGTATAATAACATCCACAATACAAACATCTTGATTGAAACGGATACGAATTTGCTCTTTTGTTCTCATCTTGTTCACGTTCGATGTATATAGTGTTTTTGACTAATCATTGTGATATTAATCATTTAATATCATATGTCGGATCTGTAATTTTCTTTCGACAAAAGGTAACATAAAACTTTATATGTCATAAGTACATCATATAAAAAGTATAAAACCACTGTGTGATTCAATTCAAACCCTAAATATATCATATAAATTATAATCATATACATCCATCATCTCCCAAGCCCCATCAAACTCCTTTACAAAAAGGGTAAAATAAAAGTGCAAAAAAGGAAATGGCAAAAGCCATGTTTTCATGATCTATTGAAACCTTTGCCTCATTGCAACCAGACCAGAGTTATTAGCCCTTGGAAAACCTAATTCCATTCTCCCTTGATATTGACTAAAGTTCACATCATCAAAACTTAATATATTTCCACAACAATTTTGGTTACCACCACCACTCATCTGCGAAAAACTCGCAGAGGACATATCAACAAATGTTTGTGATTGTTTCTGCCAACGAGGAAGCGGGTATGTCGCAAGCAGTGTTTGCAACAATGGGCCTGCTTCCATAACAGCTTGTAATAAGTTTCCTTTTTGTGGCAACACTTTTCCTTTGATCATACTCTCCATCATCAGAGTAGGATAATAAAGTTTTGGGATACTACTCATTGCTTGAAAACCGTTGGATAACATCACCTCTTGGCGATAGTCATGAACAAGTGAATTATTTGTTTTGGTGTTAGAGAACTCGGGGGATGTTACAGGGTCGAAAAGTGAATCCACAGGAGAAGAGCAGTGATTGTATGCATCAGAGAGGCTCTTGGATTCTGCAATACTTGAGTTACCTTTTAAAGGTTTCATTAAAGGGCTCTGATATAGTTGATGAAGTTGGTCAATCGTCAAACAATCCGAGAACACTGTATTGTTTACAAAAGGAGTAATTTTGTTAAGAAGCTTCTGTATTTTCTCTCTTGCTTCATCTCTTTCATGACAAACAAATTTCAAGATCTGTAACAATTGCTTAACTGATTCTGTGTTTTTATTCAGTTCTTCATTTGCCTTTGCTTTTACCGCCTCCAGTTCAAGCGATGTGTAACGAATCTTGAGCTTCAGTTCTTCAATGCTCTACAGATTCCAAAAAATGATAAATTAATTTATCGTTGAATGCAACAATGACATTTTATCAGTTTTCAGTCATATATAAAACAGGCTGATTGCAACATCAAGAAATACTTTGATCCACAAAAGACCATTCATAAGTTCAATCACAATGAACATATACATATACTCAGTAGATGTTAATTTGCTTAATTCTTACACGTTTACATCAGTAAAATCATATAGAAAGATTATCAATTGGAGAATCAGAAAGATTAGTCCTTTAAGGCTATACTGAATAATTAATTAATCCAATTCAGCATAAACATTTACGTAACAAATTAAGATTCAGATTCATGTTTAATACGAGTATGTAGCAATTAAGATATGATTTGAATGATCGCTGACTAAAAACTTGATATGAACCAAATTTAAGTTACTTAAACGAAACGATATTATAAATAACAACTGAAAACTTGTACGACGACTAATGCATTTTTCCTTCACAACATAATATTGGAGCTTGCAAATCTGAATGTATCACTATCAAACATTACATACACACTAAAATTCGTATTTTTCACACACAAACATAACAGATATGAATGCTTAATCAAGATAATAATCCGAAAACATGCATCAGCAATAATTTATCTTTTTTTTAGGAAATGAATGAATAATGACCAACCTCTTGATGCCTCCATAAAGATGCCATTTCTTCCATAATTTCTTCTTTTTTCTGTGTTTTTGTGTTGAAATAAAGCAGAAGGAGAAGTGAATAAAGGAGCTACGGAGTATTTATAGAACAAACTTTGGACAAAAAGACAAAAAAAAAAAGAGTTATAGAGACCGATTCAAAATTAAATTAAAGGGAACAAAAGGTTGTAGAACATGCTCCTTATTAAAAAAAGTGGAATATAAACATATATTGATATATTGATATGTATATTATATTTTGTCATGAATCTATTTTAAAATGCATTTTATTTATGCAAACAAAAACAAACTAAGAGCAATTAAACAACGTTTAAAAAAATTCACCATTATCAAATTGTGGATTTCTGTACGTGTGTGAGTGATAAACATAAAATGTTTTTTTTTTGAGCAAATAAACATAAAATGTTAATTAATACTCCCTCCGTCCCTAAATAAGTGTCCACTATTGACTTTCGAAGTCATTCAATCTTAAATTATTTTGATTGTGTTATATAATACTTGATGCAAAATATATGAATGAATTGAGTTTTCAATGTATTTTCATGGATATGATTTTCATCAAGTATTATATAACACAAACAAAATAATTTAAGGTCAAAGTTGAAGAAGAATGACTTCGAAAGTCAATAGTGGACACTTATTTAGGGACGGAAGGAGTATAATTTATATACTTGTTAACTTTTTATCAATGCAACAAGATATGTAATGACAACATTATTTATTAGTTTTTTTTATAATATGTATATAAACTGTATCCAATATCTTATTTTTGGTTCACGAGGAAAAAGAACTGAAAAAAATTACATTGTCATCGCGTGATCATCTAAACTTGAAAAGTAGTAATTAAGAAATCAAATCTTTAAACAAGCAATTTTTATATTTTTGGAATTGTTTGACATTTCTATATATATAAGAAGACGTGTTGTGCAATATTGCAATTCACATTAAATATTAAATATCTCCATATATAAAAATGTCTGCATCATAAATCATAAAAATCACAGAAATCGAAATACAAAGTAGATCAACAAAGGTGGATTTATATACTTCGATAACATAACAAAAAGGAAATCTGGCTTGGCACTGAAAATACGCATGTAAATTATACTACGTATTAGGTATACAACCGCTACTAATGAATTACATAGGAAGAACTTTAAGATTTAATGATGAGTTATTTTGCATACTAGTTTCTCCTTACATACTAAGGGATAAATTTAGACCATCAATTTCATTAGATTAAAAAGACAAAATTTAAGATTAAAAAAAACATGGAGGAACCAAAAGTGTGAAGTTACTAAAACTCACAGTAACCACTCTCTCATTATTTGTAAAGTTGACAAATCTTGCCCAAATTCAATTAATTAACCTTTTTGACATTTTGTATGTTTTTTTACGTTTTTTACATTTTTTTACGTTCTTATACGTTTTTGTACGTTTACATACGTTTTCGTCCGCTTTCGCACGTTTTCGTACGCTTTCGCTTGTTTTCGTCTGTTTTCGCGCGTTTTCGTTCTTTTTGGATGTGCTCGCACGTTTTCTTATGTTGTCGCATGATTTCTTACGTTTTCGTCTGTTTTCGCACGTTTTCATACGTTTTCGTCTATTTTCACACTTTTTCTTCTGTTTTCGTCCACTTCCACACGTTTTCTTTCGTTTTTACATGTTTTCGTCCGTTTTGGACATTTTCTAACGCTTTCGTCCGCATGTGCGCGTTTTCATCGGCTTTCGCGCGTTTACGTCATCTTTCGCGCGTTTCACACGTTTTTGTCCGTTTTCACGCGCTTTTATCAGTTTTTAGACGTTCTCGCACGTTTTCTTATGTTCTCGCACGATTTCTTACGTTTTCTTTCGTTTTCACACGTTTTCGTCCGTTTTTGGCATTTTCTTACGTTTTCATACGTTTTCGCAAGCTTTCGTCCGCATTCGCGCGTTTTCGCAAGCTTTAGCGCGTTTTCTTAAGCTATCGCGCGTTTTCGCCAGCTTTCGCGCATTTTCGCCAGCTTTCGCGCGTTTTCGTCCGTGTTCAGACGTTTTTGGCAGTTATCAATCGGTTGCTTCTGTTTTCATACGTTATCTATCAATGATATTATACCAAAAACCCTAGACCCCTAACCACTAAATCCTAAACCCTTAACCACTAGGTATAATATCACAAGTGACATGTACATAAACTTTAAGATCTATACCAAAAACCCTAAACCCCTAACCACTAAGAATAATATCATAAGTGATATATACATAAACTTTAAAATCTATACCAAAAACCCTAAACCCCTAACCACTAAAACATATACCAAAAACTCTAAACCACTAACCACTAGATATAATATCACAAGTGATGTATACATAAACTTTAAAATTTATACCAAAAACCTTAAACCCCTAACCTGTAAACCCTATACAAAAAACCCTAAACCCTTAACTACTACGTATAATACCACAAGTGATGTATACATAAACTTTAAAACCTATACCAAAAACCCTAAACCTGTAACCACTAAGCCCTATACCAAAAACCTTAAACAACTAACCATTAAACGCTATACCAAAACCCTAAACCACTAACCGCTAAACCCGATACCAAAAACCCTAAACCCCCCTCCCTAACCACTAAACCCTATATCAAAAACCCTAAACCCCTAACCACTAAACCCTATACCAAAAACTCTAAACCCCTAACCACTAAACCATCATTACCAAGAACCCTAAAACCCCTAAACCATATGTATAATATCACAATGATATATAATATACATATAACTAAAAAAATATACAAAAAACCCTAAACCCCAAACCAACTAAACCTCTATACCAAAAACTCTAAACCCTTAACCACTAATAAAATATCAAAAGTGATATAAACATAAATTCTAGAAAATCTATACCAAAAACCCAAACCTCCTAACCACTAAACACCCTCTACCAAAATCAATAAACCCCTAAAACCACTATGTATAATATCACAAAGTGATATAATACATACACTTTAAAATATATACAGTAAACCTTAAAACCCTTAACCATACACCATAAACCTAAAACCTAAAACCTTAAACCCTAACCACTAGAAATAATATCACAAGTGAGGTATACATAAAATTTAAAACCTATACCAAAAACCTGAAACCCATAACCACTAAAGCTCAAACCCAAAACCCTAAACCTAACTAACTAGGTATAATAACCAAAAGATTATACAAAACCATTAAACCCTACCAAAAACTCAAAACACCTAACAACTAAACCCTAAACCACTAACTGCTAAACCCTATACCAAAAACCATAAACCCCTAACCACTAAACTCTATACCAACAACCCTAAACCCCTAACCACTAGATATAATATCATAGAGATAAATACATAAATTCCTAAAATCTATATATCGGACACCCAAACCCTCTAACCAACTAAACCAATACCAAAAACCCTAAAAATCATAACCCAAACCCTAACCACTAGGTATAATATCACAAGTGATGTATAAATAAAATTTAAAACCTATACCAAAAACCCTAAACCCCTAACCACTAAAATCTATACCATAAACCCTAAACCTCTATCCATTAAACTCTATACGAAAAACCCCAAACCCGTAACCATTAAACCTTAAACACCTAACCATTAAACCCTATACCAAAATCTTAAACACCTAACCGCTAAACCTTATACCATAAACCCTAAACCCTCCTTCATAAACTACTAAAAAGCCTATAACCAAAACCCTAAACCCCTAACCACTAAAACCATATACAAAAAAACCTTAAACCATAACCACTAGGTATAAATATCTACAAATGAATATACATAAAACTTTAAAAATCAATAACCAAACCCTAAACCCCTAACCATTAAACCCAAAAATCCCTAACCACTAAGTAAGATTATCACACTTAATTATACATTAAACTTTAAAATATATACCAAAAATCATAAACTGCTAACCCTTACACCCTATTCCAAAACCCTAAATACTAACCACTAGGATATATACCTAAGCCATAGGTATAAATATCACAAGTGATATATACATAAACTTTAAAATCTATACCAAAAATCCTAAACCCTATACCAATAATCCTAAACCATATACCAAAAATCCTAAACCCCTAACCACTAGGTATAATATCAAAAGTGATACATACTAAACCTTATACCAGAAACCTAAACCCTTAACCATTAGACCCTATACCAAAAACTTAAACACCTAACCACTAATCCCTATACAAGAATCCTAAACCCCTAACCACAATAAATACCCTAGCCAATAACCTAAACCCCATCCATAACCACTATCCCTAATACCAAAAACTATAAACCCTTAACCTGTAAACCCATACCAAAAACTCTAAACCTCATATACCAGCAAGGTATAACATCCATTATATATACATAAACAAACTTTAAAATAAATACCAAAAACCTTTAAACCCTCTGAGCCTCCTACCACAATACCAAAAACGTAAAACCTCAGAAACCACTATGTGTAATTTCAGAATTTATATATATTGATAAGGGCAAAATAGCATCATAATCATATATATAACTAAAATACCAAATATATACAACTAAAATACCTATTATCAAATAATATAAGAGTAGTATTCCGTAAAGAAATAAAAATCACTTTAGGAAAAGTGATGACCAAATCTTCCCGAGTCGTATCCCGACGAAGCGTGAATTGAGAATTTCGTTTAAGTTCGTGATCGCGTGATTTGAATAGACAAGATTTGATTTTGGATTCTATTTCTATTTATGAAATGCAAAAACAATTAAAGGCAACCAAACAAATAAGGCAAATAATGATTTAAGCTAAAAACGATAACGAGAATTCTAAAACGCGACTTAAAATCTAAATTATCAAATTTTAACCTTAAAAATGCAAATTTAATTTTTAAAAGTCCTAAACGATTAAAAATAATTTTAGAAAAAAGAATTATATTTTTTTGATTTTGATTTTATTTATTATGAATTAAAAACAGTTTTAATCTAAAAATAATACTAAAAATGCTAAACTATTTTATAAAAATTCCAAAAAATTACTGAAAGTACTTAACACTAATACTAATGTAAGAAAAATAAAACTGCTAAAGTAGGGCTTATAAATAAGCCCAGAAAAATCAAATAAGCTAGAAAAGCAAAACTGGAAAAAGGATATAAAAGAAAACTGGCCCAAGAGACTTATGAAAAAGTCTCAAGGGCGCAGTGGTAGTGTGTGTATGTATGTTGTGAAAGGCAAGGTCGCAGGTTCAAGTCCTAGACCTATTCTTTTTGCAAAAACTTTTTTTTAAATTTTCTTTTTGGTAAAAGCTAAAGCAGAAATAAGAAACTTTAAAAAATGAACTTTTGACAGAACTTAAAAATAAGCCAGAAATAAGCTAACATAAGATGACAGTTTGCTTAATAAGTATTTGGACAAAATTGGCTAAACTAATTGGAGATTTCTAACTAAATTAGCAAATGGACAACTCAATAAGCTGAAAGAGACTAACACATTGACCTAATAAGCATCAGGGACAGAAATTTAACAAACAAAATAAGCTAAAAATCCTTAAAAGGCATTTGAGATAGCAAACATCAAAAGCAGATTTAAAGACTTTTTCCACTTTTTAAGCTCAAATTTAAGGACCATTAAGCACTTATAAAAAGCTATGAACTAAAAACAGATTAAGTACTAATCTAAGATGACTCAAATAAGCAGGAATTAAGCACAATGAATAATTAATAAGCAAGAAAAGTTTAAATGAAAATTGCAGACTAAGCTAATATTTTTGGCAAATAGCTCAAAACAGATTGAGGCCTTGGATCAATAAGCACTAAAGATTAAATCAAAGCAGACAGAATAAGCTAATAAACATCTAAAAACTATAAAACAGATAGCTACTTAAAACAGACTAACAAGACTTTTGACTATCTTTAAGCTAAGGATTAAGGACCATTAAGCAATAAGCAAAAGCTAAAAGCTATAAAAAAATTAAGACTGATAAGATTATGACTCAAATAAGTTGAAATTAAGCAAGATATCTAAGAAACTAAGCTAGGAATGACATATGAATATGACAGTTACTCTACCTATTTTTTTGGAATTTTTGTTTTGAAGAGACAACTTGCAGCATTTAAAGACTCAAAAGGAAATTTGACACACTAAAAACTTGAAGTTGATTAACCTTACCCTATAATAAGCTAACTGAAACAAAAATCAATTAAGTTAAGCTAAAATCAAACCACAAATTTGAACTGCAATATGAGGCCTTTTTAGAAAATTTGATGAACAAGCATGACTGTTTTTGCAAAAAGAGTTTTCCAACATCATTTAACTTAAAACAGAATGAATTGATGCATTAGGAATCACATCTAGAGCACAAACAACCATACCTCAAATACCTTTTTGAGAAAATTGACCCATAAGCTTATTGAGCAAACTTAAAACCTGCAGACTTAAACTATTGATAATAGAAAACTAGAAAACTTAACAAATCTAATTTTTAGCTTATAAAAAATACTACTCAGACCTTAATTGAGCTTATGAAATTGACTCACAAACCAAAAACAACTTTAAACCTTATTTGACCCATTTTGCAACCTTAACCCAAACACTCCTTTAAAATCTTAAGATCCTCTTTAAGCTTAAAACAGATTATGAAAACCTTTATAAAGTAGAAACAGATTAAGCATTAGGCATTTTAAAAACATTTAAGCAAAAGATTCATAAAAATAAGCACTAGAATATAAGCTACACTAATATGCTAAGTTTTTTGGATTTTCTTAACTGATTTAATCAAGACAACATAAAAGCTAAAAACAGAATATAAAAGGCTATAAACTAAAAGCAATAAGCTACTTAAAGACAAAATAAGCACAAATGAACATTAATAAGCAAGCAATAAGCATAGAATAAGCAGTGACAGAAAATAAGCTTTAAAAGGGATTTTGGAACTTACACAAGCCTTTGCTCAAAACAAGGCTAACTCATGCTCATTTAGAGCTTATCAACAAGCTCCAGCTTGTTTAGAACAAGCTGGTATGGTCATATAAGCCCATCCAGGTTTGGCTTATCTTCCAAGTTAAGCTGAGGTTATTTAAGAGTGAGATTTAAGGTGAAATATAAATTCAGTTAAGCTTTAAAGGCTTAACTGAATAAAAGCTAGCTTATTAGGTATTAGAGAGCTTATTAGAGCTTATTAAGTTTATTCCAAACACATGTTTAACAAGTTTTCTTAAAGTAAAACAGAATTTAAAGGCACAATGTAAATGAAACTGATACTTTTATTAAAATTCAAACGTTTACAAGCTTTTAAAAGGAGAAATACATTAAAACAAGGCAATAAGCTAAAAGATTACAATAATAAGCTACTAAACTAAATAATAAGCTAAAAACTAGACGACTTCCAAGTGTGTGAGGAGGCCTCATTTTATAGTGAGGAGAGGAAGGATCCAGAACCCTAGGACGCTCCCCAATCTACAATCTTATCCATCCAATCCAAACCGCCTCAAAAATTCTTTCATCATAGCCCTTGGATTAAGTGCACATCACATCCTCCAATCATTGGCCTTAGGATTGCCAGCGTGTCATTCGTTGGGTGTCAGAGGTGTCAGAGGAGCTTTAGTCTTCTAGAAGGATTGGATGAATGGAGTGAATAGAAATTAACCCTGCGTTATTTTGTTTCAGTGAATAATGGGAGGGAGGAGGAGGAACAGTAACTCATGGCGGGTTTTATTGATTTTGACTTGGACTGGGTGAATGGGATTGGGCTTTGACTTATTTAATTTGGGCTTGGATTTAGAATCTGGACTTGTATTTAGGATTTATTTATTTTGGACTTAGGTTTATATAGATACAAAGTTAATGGGCTGACCCGACCCATTAAATGGGTACGGGTTGGCCCATTAAGGATGTATACGCTTTCGGCTTCGGTTTTCCGCGCTCATTTCATTCCCGTGCTCGGTTTTGTCCGTATTTGCCTTGTTTTTTTGTCCTTTAGTTATAAATCCGTACCTACAAGACACAATTCACAAAATACACATATACAATGCATTTCTCATGTATTTTTGGTCATTATTGGTCTTTTTATCTCATTTTATTAGGTAAAAGGTATGTGTATTTAAGCACATACCAAAATCCCCCATACTAAGTTATTGTCGTGTCCTCACGCAATGTTACAAATACGCTTAAAACCAAAAATTCCAATCCCCCTAAACCAATCACCTCGAAAAGTAGCCAAGTGCTCATCTAAGGGGATTAAGAAATTATTCAACATATTGTAGGATGATACAATGTTCTGTGTATATTGCTTATGAAACCATACAAAGTGTCAAGTATAAATACAAGTAATACAAAGATAACCCTAAACCCAACATGGGCCAAGCCTACAAACATAAGCCTGCTAACACTCCCCCACAGTTGAAGCGGGAGTACAACGAACACTCAAACTGTTACGAAACTCATCAAATAATGCCGAAGGTAAGCCCTTAGTGAAGATATCCGCATACTAAAACCGAGAAGGAACATGTAAAACGCAAACCTGCCCAGTAGCAACCAAATCCCGAACAAAATGAATATCA
>BQNB010124740.1:0-19887 GCA_026074375.1 Tanacetum coccineum
ATCTAGTCAATATGGGATCCATCGGGTACTAGGGAGGATCTATGACTCCGACCCCTAGTGTAGGAACTAACCAGTCTCCGCAATTATCACTCATTATACTTAAAAAGCACAAGAACTCTTTTAGAGGGAGTTAATAATCTGTATAGGTTATTAGATAAGTTTTGGGAATAGTTAGATTAATCATTGCAACCTGGATATCCTACCTCCTATACTATTTGGACTGAGTCAGAATCGCAAGAAGTATAGGACAGACTATATATGCCCATTCAAGTCTATCGGCCTTAGAAACCACTAATGAAACCATAGTTTAACATTGCATTGGAAAACGTTTTCATAACAATAGTAATGAAGTAACTAGGTTAGAATGTTTTCTCTCCTGATATCTCCAAACCCTTTTTATTTAGTATTTAATTTTATTGTTATTTTTAATTCCTTTTAATTCAAATCAAAAACCATTTTCTAAACGTGATATTTCAAATTAAAACTAATTACAACTTAGCTCTTGGGACGACCTCGGATTTACCTTTACCAGTCTATACTACCCAGTTTGGGTTCTCAAACCCATATTGCGTTGTCAAGTGTCGAGTTTATAAATTTAAAACTTGATAAAAATATATTTTAAAATAAAATACGCATCAATATTATTCTGATCTTAAACTTTGTGTACACTCTAAGGGATACACCCTAATACGCCATATTGGCCTAGCCCAATACGGCGTATCCCCAGCATTTTGTCCAAGTTCTAAATAGAAGACATCAAAAACGAGTTTTCATTTTGCAAAATCATATTCTTCATACCATATACATAAAAGATGATTTTATAAAGAGAAGAAGAGCAATAAAGGTCAAGCATTGATCACGATTCCATAGAAGACACCGTGTAATTTTCTTACTCTTGTAATCATTTAATTTTAGGCATCGTTCGGTAAAACATTTAGTTTACCTTGGTTAATTGATCATGCTTGTATAATTACAATGGTTATGGGCTAATACCAATGGGGTATTAGACCAGCTTAATGAAGATTAATTTGGTTTGTTTTAAAAAATTGAATTTTCTTAATTATCGTTTAAAGTTTAATTAAGTTTATCTACACTATACTTCTTTACGTGTTTGAATATTCGACCGATCATATAACTGGGATCTAGAGTAACGCCTAACAAGTGAGCTAGATACTAGGATAGCTCTCCGTATCGTGTTTTATATTACTGGACCAATAGGATCCAAAGTAAACGAATCGTCTTTTCTTAAACTAAGAGCGTTAGTTTGAGACCGCAGTTTGCCCAATGTTTCAACCAGTAGGTTCTTGATTAATTTTGATAAATATAAATTAGTAAGCATACAGTATATAAAATACCATCAAACAGTAAGTGGGTAAAGTTTCGATGGGCAAGGGTTTATCAAGATCACCATTGCTTTAATCCCTAGATAGATTATAATTAAACTAAAAGGATGATTTATGCGGATACGTTAATTGTGATAGGATTCAACGTGTCTAGATCTTAGGATGAGGTCACCCATGTCTTAAGAATGAGTATGCCCACTTTCGAGATTGAAATCATTGCACTAAATAAACAAACCAGCATTTAATCGGATTTAATATGGCTAATACAATTTTTTTCTAATTATTTTAAGGCTTGCACCGCTCTTTTTGATTTTCACTGATTGTTTATTCCCTTGCCTGTTTACTGTTATTTCGAAATGATAATTGACACCATCAATACCTTGCCACCTCTCAGCTGAAAACCCCCCTATATCCGATAGAACGTATATAGCATAATTTTTAACAAGTAATAGAATTATCTTAAATATAAGTAATTAAAATACTGAGTAATTTATAAGTAACAACCTCGCTCTTAGTGTTTGCGACAACCCTACTTACCTCAAACTAACTCCACCCGATCGGGTACACTGCCCGTTAAAGTGTTGTTTTAGGATAAGTCGGCTAAATATAATGTAAAACTTGGTAATCAATAAATTGACCTTACACGACAGCACATCAAGGATTTTTGGGGAAAGTTGGAAGTCGTGGTGGCAATGTTTGAAGAGAAGGTTCCATGTTCGTAATTGGTGGTAGAGGGGGTTCCATAGCCAAAATAGGTGGAGGTTCATTAGCCAAGCGCTCAATGGAGTCAAATAATGGTCTAGGTGGTTGGGGGTTTGTTTTTGTAGGTGGAAGGTCTTCTGGTGTGTCAAAGAGTGTTTGAGGAGAGGTAGGAAGATGAACACAAAGAGTTCGGTGAGATCTAAGTTTATGGTAGTGGTGAGGAGTGTTTGGATGGTTAGGTTGGTGCCGATGGAGGAGAAGTCAAGGGTGGTGGTGGTGTCTTTGGAGTAAGTAAGTGATGCGGTCGTCGTAGGACTTCTACAAGAAGTTTTACAACTCCCTAGGCAGATCACCTAATCGTTGTAGTAGTAGTATAGCAAGACTCGGGTGGTTGTTATCGTTTCACATATATAGCGGCACGTCGGGGGAATTAGGTATGGGAAGGCTTGATCACGTCTAAACAGAATATCTAAGGGTTGAGAGAAGATTTATTTTTGTGTTTTTTGTATTTTAATTGAAAGCCAGTAATCATAATATATTTGAGAGGTGTGTTGTTTTAGCTATTAACTAAATATCAAAAAAAACGCATACTGGTGATAACAATAAAAAAAAAGACTGTGTTATTTAATCAATGTTTACTCTGCTAGAATGCTTGCCTATAGTTGTCTTCCTTTCTACCCTGTAAATGATCTGTGTAACTATTTTCTAAGTCATGGAACGAATTAGCATTGAAACCCGTTGTCTACTTAATAATTCCGATAAGCAACGCACACTAAGGTAGGATAAGAGACCTATTACATGGCCCCTAGGGGTACAGCAATGCACGTTAATATATTAAAAATGTATCAAACCCATATTATGTGGGTTAGGGTATTATGAAGACTGTTTGTAACATCCGAGAATTTTTGGAATTTTAAATGACTATTATATCCTTTGACTTTTAGGGTCTGACTTGACTTTTTGACTTTTGGTCTTTTATTGTCACATAAAAGTGATTACCGCGTAACCGTAAATTTTTTCGAACAAATTTTTAAAAAGAGATATATGCTATTCCTAATTGAATTATCAAAACCGAGCAGCTAAATCACGTTTTTATTATTCGGACTCTAAAGCAATTTGATGTAAAACGACATTCCTACAACTTTTCAGTTTTGGCCCCGAGACCCGGAAACAAGCAGAAATGACTGAAATGCCCTCATACAAAGCAAAATTTTGAACACAACGAATCCCGACACAGAAATAATTACAATGTATTTTAAATATCATTGTAATTAAATAAACTACTAAACAATTTATTTAAAAAGCTTTGTTGATAACGCGAACATCAAGTTAGAATTCATTTTTTTTTATTTTCGGTCAATGCGTAACCGGGTCACCAAAATAATAACATATATTTTATTTAAAATGTTATAAAAATATTTATGAAATATTATCAAGTAAATACTCATTTTTATCAAAAAATGATTTTGGAGCGCAATGGAGCAAGTTTCGTATTTGCATCATCCTTTAAGTCTCTCAAATGATGTCCCCGAACCCAATATTTATAAAATTTATCAAAGTCACAACCTTAATCCTGGGTAAAATTTACAAAACTTACCCCAAGGAAAGAACACTTGCCGACAGTTATTTATACCTATTATATAATATATAAAAAAGATATAATATTCTTTATCATTTAGAGATAAAGAAAAACACAACACATAAACACACAATGCTTCCTTCCCTCTCTCTCAATATTACGTCGAGCCTCCACACCGCCGCCGGCGCAGCCGCCGGATTCCCGGCCACCGAGACCACGCAGCCACCCAATTAAACCCCAACGCCCGAAAAAAATTTCGTCGGAATTTTCCGGCCCAAGAATAAAAAATGATCCTCATCATTATCGGATCTACTACCCGATCCCCACCACCACTCGCCGCCACGCGCCTCTCCATCACCACCACTCACCCTCCCGTCGCTGCCTCCCCACTCCACCTACACAACCACTGCTGCCATCCCACGCCACCCAACACCATCATCATCTCATCATCATCATCTCCTCGTCGTCGTCAACCGCACTCCACAGCCACCACCAACACCGATCCACACACCTGGTGCGTCCGGTTTTACCTGTGCACCGCAGCAAGGCTGCGTTTGTGGATTATTAATAACACCACCGAGGTGTTTTTGTGGTGTTATTGTTTCCTGGTTTGACCTACAACCAACCAAGGGTTCGTCGGGTTACTGTTCAACAGCGCACCTAGGATCTTTTTGGTTTGCATCGCAGCGGGTCCGTTTGGTTTTCATATGGCACAAGGGTGCGTTGAGATGTATGGCAGCAGCTAGGCTGCGTTCGGTTTGTTATAAACACCCAAAAGGCTGCGTTGGTTTTGGTTTTAAAACGCAAGGGTTGCGTTTGGTTTGAGAGGAAGCACCGTAAGGTCCGTTTGGTTTGTATTAAAATACTAAGTAGGGTGGGATTGGGTTTAAGTTCTACAAACGAAAAAGGAGTGCGTCGGGTTAGGTATTAACGCCAGAGACAGGGGCGTTCTCGGGGTTGTTTTGTCTAAAAACGCAGCGGGTGCGTTTGGTTGCTCAGCCACCACCATGGTGCATTTGGTTTAGCAGGATTGCATCTAGGGGTGTTCGGTTGGTTTGTAAAATATTAAGGTTGCGTTTGGTTTGGTCGAAACAGCCCAATAGGGAGCGTTTGGTTTAAGAAAAGCACACTAAGGGTGCGTTTGGTTGCTGTTGGTCGGCTTTAGGGTGCGTTTGGATTAGCAGAAAAACTGATTAGGGAGCGTTTGGGTTGGCAGAAACACCCAAAAGGGGTGTTTGGGTTGGCAATAAATCCGCAAAGTGTTGTTTGATTTCATGAAACCCAAAACAAAGGGGGTTTGTGGGACAGCATGGGATTTGGTTCGCGGGTCAGAACCCACAGCGGTGTGTTTTTGGGTGAGCAGATTAACCTTAAGAGTGTGTTTGGGTTAACATGAATTGACTATTGACTAATATAAATCGACAATTAAATATAACGTAAGATTTTATAAATATAAAATCGGAGTAAGCGGTGGTTTAAACGGTTAAATAAATATGATATTTATTACTTTGTTCGTTTAGATATTAAACATCGTATATATATATATATATATATATATATATATATATATATTAAAATAATTATATATATTATAGATATATATAATATAATAATATACTATTTATATTCTAAAACAACACCGGGTGATTGAAACATGAAACACGGTAAATTGCATACATAGATTGAATTTTCATACAAGGAAAACGTTATATAACCTGGAAATGACATGACGAAATTTATATAATTTTCTATATTTACTTATGATTCGCTGAAACTGCTATTATTTTAGAAACCGATAAAGGGACTAAGTTACATTTTAAAGAGATATTAAATTATAACTATACAATAACCTGACAACGAACGAAAACTATATTTTTACGAGTGAGACAACGATTTTTAGCTACGATCCGTCACTAATGACGAAGATATTTAAAAAATAAAATTTATAAATTCCCTGACCATAAGGTAAAATCATAACTTTTGTAAAAAGCTTTACAAACTCGAATATTTAATTCTCAAACTTTTTTAGACTGTTTCTACTTTTATGCAAGGACTTTTTGTTGATTAAATTGGTGTTGAAATAATTGGTTTCGATTATCTACTCACATTTTTTATATAATACTTGCAAAGCATTATATATGTCACATTAATTTTTGGATTGGTTGTCTTTGTTATATAATTCACGGTATGAGTTATATAAATGTTCATTTTTCATATGTAATATATACAGAATATATTACATACTTTTCGTTCTGCATTTCAACGCTACTTATTAACCAACCACCAAACTATTACAACCTTTAAATCTAATCTTTATCAATGTGACCTTGACAGTAACACATTAATCGGAAACCCAAATAACAGTTTTTTAGATCCTAGGCTAGTGTAAACTAAGCCGTTAAGTTTAGATGCAACTCTTGATACTAGCTCGTTCGTCCCTCCGTTTGTGTTTGTGCATATTCGAAGCCTATTCTGTCAATCGCTTCATTTCATCATCGATGAGAGGTTTATAAGCTCCCCTATTTTTACCCTTGTTTTACATATATTTTTGGGTGAGAACATGCTTGTATACAAATGATTTATGTGGTTGATTTACCTGTTTGGTTTCATATATTATTTATAACATCTCGCGAGGAGATACAATCTTGGTTTAGTTTTTGAACGTAAACACATACTAAACTTATAAGTATACGAGATTACGCTCAGGTTGTATGTTATAAAGTTAAATTCAATGGCTAGGGGTGTCCAGGTGGTGAGGCATCGGTGTAAGCCACACGTAAAGTAAATTCAATGCTGAGGGTGTCCAGGTGGGGCATCCGGTGTAGGCACATGTAAAGTAATTCAATGCTGAGGGTGTCCAGGTGGGGCATCCGATGTAGGCCATGTCAAGTAATATCCATGCTGAAGGTGGTCCAGGTAGGGACATCCCGGTGTAAGCACATGCTATTATTTCTGTATGCGCATCAGTACATGAGCTTAGAGAAATTCGAGGAATCATTGTTATTAACACACATCTGGATCTTTTACTGTGCCTTGAATAAAGTGGCAAACACATAACGTGAAACATTTTGATGTGACATTTAAATTGCCATAGCATTCCTTTATAAATCTTTGGGATAAATGTACTTATGGGACATAAAATGTGTCGTGCATTCTTTATAAATCTTTGGGATTTTTACATGGTACTTTGTGATACACAGTGGCACAAATACATTCAGATTGAACTTAACATTCATCTTTACACTAACCTATGAACGCAACAACTTTATGTTGACCGTTTAAGCATGATTTCTCAGTGATATAGATACTTGGCTTTCCTTTAAGTGCAATGGAGTCTATAACATTCAAGTATTCAAGAGGGTGATGCTAAAAGGTGTGTAAGCTGCTTAGGTATGAAGGAGGTGAGTCATGGAGGTGCTTGTTTGCAAAAAGATTAGTTAAAATGGGTCAAAATGAAAGAAACTAGGTTTCGGGTTCATTAGGGCTTATTTAGGGTTTTCAAGCTTGTAATTCGTGTACATTTGATCAATAATGATGGATTAATGTTTGTAAGGATTGTATTAAGGATTAATAACAAGAATTGATAGGTGGTTCGGGTTTAAAATGGGCGAAAACGAGTAAACGGGTCCAAAGTTCCAATTAGGGCACAATTAGGGTTTTCTAGATTTATTTCTTGTACACTGTTGTTAATATGGTGAAATGATGATGTAATATGGTTGAAAATGTTGTAATTAATGTTATTACAACTTATTTGAGTATTGGTTTAGGTTTACAATGGATAAAAACGAAGAAACGGGTCATAGTGTAGTATTTAGCTCGGGTTAGGGTTTCTGAGTTTTGAATTAGGGTTTTAAGAGTAAAAATGTGTATGAAAGTTTATGAATAGAATAATTAGGGTTTACACATTGTATATTGAGTGTAGTAGCTTGTACACAAGTGATGGTGAAGAAATTAGAATGAAAACGGAGGTAAAACGGCTATTTTAGATGTCATGCTTAATGACTTGTACATTGTGCTTTGAAAACTTGTACTTGACTTGGAGGGAGTTTATATTTCAAATGAAATGTTATATTACTTGTATATATGCTTTAGTAGCTTGTACATTCACTTTAGATATTAAATCTTCATGGAATTAGGGTTTAGAGGTATACGATAACGGTTTAAAGCCCGTTTTGATATAACGTTGCGAATGGTACATTATAGGAATAATGTACTTTGTAATAAGGATATGATGATATTGACTTGACATATTGTGATGTTTGCTTGACATATATGAAGACATGATGACATAGGTAGGTTGCATGAGTTCGTCTACTTTAGTTATGTAAGTTACATGACATACTGAGATATTGACAATGCAAGTAATGTAATAAAGCGAAAAATTTCCCCGTATAATTGTGATCATAGTAAAATAGGTTGATGAAAATTCTTGGGTTGTTATAACTCACCAAAGAAACACTTCAGAAGATGCTTAACTGAAAATTAGAAGCTGAAACAGAAAGTTCTATGGCATTTGAGTTACTAAAGTTTATCAAGACTCAGATTGAAGAACAATAAAAGTGTGTTTGAAAGAATACTCAGCAAAAGAATAATTAAAGATCTAATCCAGAAGAAACTTGAGATTTGAGAGTAAATCACAAGTTTATGGGAGGATTGTTGGGATTCTGAAGCTTCTACAAGTTAATACTGCTGGCTCAAGATTAATACTGCTAGTGAAGACTTAATACTGTTAATGAAGATTGAAGAAATAAGTCTAAGTCTTTAGTACTGCTAGTACAATGTTAGTACTGCCAGTAATAGTTAGTATTGTTAGTTAGTATTAGTACTGCTAGTATATTGTATTAGTACTGCTTATGAGATATGCATGAGATAAATTAGGAATAGATATGCATTATCTCTTAACGCGTTTTGTAAGCCCATTAGGGTTTTCCTTAGTCTATAAAAGGAACCCTGGGCATAGTTAGTAGATATAGATCAATATAGTTCTACACAGATCAATAGAGATCGATTAGCAATCATAGTCTTTGTAATCTGTAACCTAGGCAGATTCAAGTGATAATATAAAGTTCTTTTGTGATTCTTATTATTGTTCTTCTTAGCATTATTGATTAGTTTCCGCATAATCAATAGTGTTTAGTCATTGTTTCACCATTGTTGCTTTAGATTTATCTAGAGTAACAAATCCTTTACAAGCTAAAGGTTAAAGATCCATTTAGTAAGGGATCCAACAAAGATCCCTTCAGGCACTTCTCCATCAAACTCTAAGTCAGGTAGTTTAAAATCTACCAAGCAAAAGACCTAGTTTGGACCCTGTAAACACTGTGGGTTAAGAAATCATCTCTCTGATGATTGCTATTCAAAACTAAAGTGCTATACATGTAGATCCACTGACCATTTGACCAAAGAACACTTAGAACATGTTGTTGTTAAGAAAACGTTAGTCAAGCTCAAGGCTCAGTCACCCTTGAATCCCACACCAAAGAAGGCACCTAGGATTCCAAAACCCTTTAGTGTTGCAAGTATTGTGGTTTCAATAATCACCACTCTGATGACTGTGAATACTACCTTGGGTGTGAAATATGTGGGAGCATAGCTCATGAAATAGCTTATTGTCCTAAGAAACACCTAAACAACAGGAAACCAAGGATGGCTAACAAGAGATCCACAAAACCCGCTGAAAAGTGGGTTCACAAAAGGAACTAATCTGTGTGAAAAATGTATGTGCAGGATTACCTAAAGAGGTCTGTATGGTATCTATATAGTGGTTGTTCTAGACACATGATAGGGGTTAAACAATATCTGCACAGATATTCAAAAGAGTCTGGTCCTAAAGTAGTATTTAGAGATGACTCTTCAAGTGACACAAAAAGATATGGCTCAGTTGTAACATCCGAGAATTTTCAGAATTTTAAATGACTATTATATCCTTTGACTTTTAGGGTCTGACTTGACTTTTTGACTTTTGGTCTTTTATTGTCACATAAAAGCGATTACCGCGTAACCGGTAAATTTTTCGGAACATATTTAAAAGAGATATATGTTATTCCTAAGTTGATTTATAAAAAACGAGCAGCTAAATCACGTTTTCATTATTCGGACTTTAAAGCAATTTGATGTAAAACGACATTCCTAACAACTTTTCAATTTTGCCCGAGACTCGGAAACAAGCAGAAAGTGACTGAAATGCCCTCGCAGAATTTTGAACACAACGCGTACCGACACAGAAATAATTAAATTGTATTTAATTATTATTTTAATAAATAAAAATATTTAATAAACTACTTAACATTTTATTTAAAAAGCGTTTGTTGATAACACGAACATTCGAGTTAGAATTCATTTTTTTTTCGGTCAAGGCGTAACCGGGTCACCAAATAAATAACAAATATTTTATTAAATGTTATAAAAATATTTATGAAATACTATCAAGTAGATTCTCATTTTTATCAGAAAAATGATTTGGAGCGCAATGGCGCAAGTTTCGTATTTTGGATCATCCGTTAAGTCGCTCAAATGAGTCCCGAACCAATATTTTATAAAAGTTTATCAAAGTTACACCTTTAATCCCTGGGGTAATATTTACAAAACTTTCCCCAAGGATATTAACACTTGCTGCATTTATTTATAACTTTTATTATATATATAAAAGATATAATTTTCTTTTCATTTGAGATATATAAAAACACACACATAAACACACATGCTCCTCCCTCTCTCTCAATATTTCCGGCGAGCTCCCGCCGCCGCCGGACTCCGGCCACCACCACGCCACCGCCGTCGGAAAACTTTTCCGGCGGACTTTTCCGGCCAAGACCAAAAATGATCCTCATCACCGGATCTACCTGATCCCCACCACCACTCGCTGCCACGCGCCTCTCCATCACCACCACTCACCCTTCCGCCGCTGCCTCCCCACTCCACCTACACCACCACTGCTGCCATCCCACGCCACCTAACACCATCATCATCTCATCATCATCATCTCCTCGTCGTCGTCACCTCCATAGCCACCACCACACCGACCACCACCAAGGGTGCGTCGGTTTACTGTGCACCGCAGCTAGGCTGCGTTTGGTTATTAATAACACCATCGAGGGGTGTTTTGTGGGTGTTTGTTTTGGTGGTTTGACCGACCACCACCAAAGGTGCGTCGGGTTACTATTCACCGCACCTAGGGTGCGTTTGGTTTGCACCGCAGCGGGTCCGTTTGGTTTTCATATGGCACAAGGGTGCGTTGAAATGTATGGCAGCAGCTAGGCTGCGTTCGGTTTGTTATAAACACCCAAAAGGGTGCGTTCGGGTTGTTTTGTCTAAAAACGCAGCGGGTGCGTTTGGTTACTCAGTCACCACATAGGTGCGTTTGGCTGTTGTAGACAGATTAAGGGGCGTTTGGCATAATAGAAAACGTTAGGGGTGTTTGTTTCTGGGTTTAACACAGTTAGGGTGCGTTTGGTATAGCAGAAACACGCAAGGGGCATGTTTGGTTTGGCAGATTTAGGATAAAGGGGCGTTTGGTTTGGCAGATTTGAGATAAAGGGGCGTTTGGTTGGGCAGATTTACACCAAGGGGTGCGTTTGGTTTGACATTAAGCACCAAAGGTGCGTTTGGTTTAGAGAAGACAACAAGGGTTTGATTGTTTATAACCTGACAAATATAAATAACATAAAGTTTTTTAAATAAATATTAAAAACCGATACATATAATGGAGGCAATCCGTTAAATAAATATGAAAATATTATTTTGGTTTAGTTTAGAATATATCTAAAAAATATAGATATATATTTTACACATGAGGTAAATTGCAACATAGATTTATTTGGAAAGTAGAAAAACATTAAGTTTTACGAATATAGAAAACGTTGAGTTTTGAGTATATGGGGAAAACGTTTTAATAATATGGAAATGTCATGGCAAAATTTATATAAATTTTTATATGTAGTAATGTTTTACTAAAGTTTCTATTATTTTAGAAACCGATAAAAGGGACTAAATTATATTTTAAAGATATAATAATTTGTATTATACAATAACCGGATAAACGAACGAAAACTATACTTTTACAATGAGATAACTATATTAGACACGACTCGACGAGGAAACGAAATATGAATTTATAAAATATTATTTATATTTTATAATTGTCAGCTAGAAGATAACATAATAATTGTTGTAAAAGCTTTATAAACATCGTTTAACTTAATTGGTAATCTTAAAACGTACGATTACGTTTATACAAGAACTTTTTATTTAATTAAGTGGTGATTTCAGAAAACGAGTCAAACTAATTGGTTTAATTATTTTACTCACACTTATTATATAATACTTGCAAAGCATTATATACGTCACATTAATCTTCGGATTGTTTGTAATTGTTATATAACTCACGGTACGAGTTATATAAGGGTTTATTTTTATATATAATATATAAGGAATATATTACACACGTTGCGTTACTTTTCGATTTATTTATTTAACCAACCACCAAACTATTACAACAATAAAATCTAATCTTTATCAACGTGTCGCGTTGATGTGTCTATTCATCGGGAAACCCAAATTCATTATCCTAGGCTAGTGGGACTTAGCAGTTAAGTTAAGCTGCAACTTCTTGGTCGAGCCGTTCTGGTTTCCGTTTGTGCTGTGATTAATATGTGCAGTTCTGCAAATCGTTCTACAACATCAATGTGAGTTCATAACCTCGCTTTTCAATCTTTTGAATGTTTTATAAACCCGCGAGGGGGATACATGCTTGTCTACAAACTCTTATACTTACTCGGTTACCTTAATAACAATTGATTGTTTTTAAAGGATAATGGTGAAGTTTAAGCCCCACGTTTTACTTGTTTTACATATATTTTGGGGTGAGAACATGCTTGTGCAAATCTGTTTGCAAACTCAATTACATGGTCGATTTCATACGTGTTTACATGAATGCTTACAAACTCATTTACATGGTTGATTACCTGTTTGGTTTACATACTCATTTATATATCTCGCGAGGAGATACAATACTTGGTTTAATTTTTGAACGTAAACACATACTATACTTTTATGATTACGGATTAGCTTAGGTTGCATGAACTGTAAATCACTTGGAGGGTGAGCGCGAATGTTATGAAATAGATCTATTCGGGATTGACAATCCCCGTTCGGGTGACTAGCTATCGCCGGTAACGAACGTTATAACATGTCGGAACACGATTGGTTGAGTCTTCAGGGCCAACAATTTCATACACATGGATATTTTCAGAGATGCCCGGGTGTTCTTGGAGGGGACACCTGTGATGGGTACAAAAGGGTTTTCATTAATGCCCGGGTGTTCTTGGAGGGGACACCTACGATGGGTACATTTTTACTGTGCCTTGAATAAAGTGGCATACATACAAGTCTACGTCACAGTTTCATGAACTTAGAGTAATGGTAATCATGGTTTTATACACACTTGAACATTTACGTTGCCTTGAATAAAGTGGCAATACATACTTTGGACAATTGCGGTCAAATTATCATACATACATTTTGAAGGACATTTAAGGATTTAAATGGTCGTACACGCTTTACAGAACCTTGGTTCAACATTCATATTTAAACTAACCTATGAACTCACCAACTTTATGTTGACCGTTTTAAGCATGTTTTTCTTAGGTGATATAGATACTTGGCTTACTTGAAGTGCATTGGAGTCTATACATTCAAGTTTTTCATGGTGATGCAATTATGGGACAAATGTTATATCAATTTTAAGGAAATCAACGAGATTATTTTTCAAACGACACATTTAGAGGTCGTTCTCTTGTATCTAGCGCTGTGTATTATGAAGTAACTCCCCCGGACATACTTTCGCTGCGACACATATTTTTGGGGGTGTTACATCAGTCAACTTGATGACATCAAATAACGTCTATTTTATAGCATCATTTATCCCATGTTATTTACCCATTTTGTATAGTTATTGCAAATAATTGTTGCTTAATCATTTATATTTGAGAATTGCAGTAATTATAGAGTAATTGGTGAAAGATAGCAAAAGGCGCGCATTCTGGAGCTTAAATGAAGATTACTGTTCTGAAGACCAATAAGCCATATCCATCAAGGAAGATACGGCGTATCCGTGCCTACACTCACCAAAGACCAAAAAAGGAATGAAGATCAATACGCCCTATCCAAAGGACTCAATACGTCGTATTCAAGATATGGAATCAATATAATATTCTGGGAGATATCAAACGTGGTCCCTACTCCAAGAAATCCCCAATACGCCATATCCAATACATAGATACGCCGTATCTAACCGACTTCCAGACCTTATAAATAGAAAACTCAAAAACGAGTTTTAAGTGTGCTAAATCATATTCTCGATATCGAAATCACAAAATTTGATTTTCAGAGGAGAAAAATAGCAGAAGAGGTCGAGCAATGTATTCAATTCCATAGGAGACATCGTGTAATTCCATATACTTTTGTAATCATTCAGTTTTTGGTATTATTCGTTAACTCGGTTAGTTTACCTTGGCTAAATTATTACTCTTGTATTTAATATGACGTTTGAAGGCTAATACCTTCAGGTATTAGCCATTATTATGAAGATCTGAATGTTTGGTATTTGTTTATATAGATTTCTTGATTTATCGTTGAGTGCTTGTTTATGTTTATCAATTTATACTTGTTTACGCGCTTTTGTATGCGACCCATCATTCAACTGGATCTAGCAAAGTGGACCAAGCAGATCTAGAGTCCGGGATAGCTCTCCATATAGTAATTTATATATCTAGAATAATAGTTACACAAGTATTGTCCTTCTAAGTCTGTGTCTAGGATACGCTTCGGGCTTAACTAGTTAATTGGATATTGTCGATAGTTTATTGATCGTGTTGACTAGCAGGTGACCTAGATAATTCAACAAATAACGTTCTGATTCCATTGGATAGTCGGACAAATGGACTACTAGTGTATAGATTGCCATTAAGCGGTAAGTGGGTAAAGTCTCTATAAGCTAAGTGGGTAAAGTCTCTATAAGCTAGGGTTTAACAAGATCACCATTGCTTTAATCCCTAAGATAGATTATAATCAGCAAATAAGAACCTATTTCACCAAGTAGTGCAAATTTCTCCCTTTTTAGAATGGCTCCAGTGGCTACATTTATGTTAAGTCTGGTCGCTCGGGCCGTTGTACCTTTTGATTATGGTATGGTATTGTCAGATCCGAACATAGGGCTACTTTATTTGTTTGCCATATCTTCGCTAGGTGTTTATGGAATTATTATAGCAGGTCGGTCTAGTAATTAGGGGGCGGCCGTTCGGTCGCCTATGATACTAGGACCAATAGGTCAAAAATGGGTTTGTGCCGCAGGTGTTGAACGATCCACTCTACACAGGTGTGGGCTTACAGGGCTCATAAAGCCTTTCTTTCATTCATCAATAGGGCCCTGGTCGGTCACTTTTCTGGGCCGGGATCAATAAGTGGAATGGAAGTCATAAAAAAGATATCTTGATCTTCGCACCTCAGATCAAGAGGAAGGGTAGCTTGTCAAGCTGGCCTAAAATTTGCATTATTCTTATTATATATAAAAATATATATAATTAAGATATAAATAAAAAGATTCGTTGTCTTTTAACCGGCTGTTCTTCTTTGTCAACGCTACTAAGGACCTATAGGTTCGCAATAATGCAAATTGGTTATTTTAAAAAGAAAAGGCGCTATTTAGCCCTACATTAGTAGAAGTAAGCGGCTGAGTTAGCCTAGCCTACCCTAAAAGTGGTATAGTAGGGTATAGTAGGCGAGCGAGTTAGCGAAGACGCTTAGGCTAATAGAAAAGAGAGCGTCGGTGCGTAGCCTTCATTCTACTACGCTACGAAAAGGTTACGAAATCACTTAGCTCGACGTTAGGAGAGTCAAGGGGGAACGCCATACCTACATAGAAGAACCGCTGTTCGCTGACTTTCTAAGGTCTAACCTTTCGCCCCCTACTGAAAAGGGGCAATTAGCTTTGCACCACTGATAGACTACTTAAGATTCAATTCAAAAGGCCCTACTTAGTTTCGCAAGCCTTTGTCATTGTCAGTCAACTAAGTAGGGCCTGAGGCCCCCTGTGAATCCGTAAATCTGAGGAGCATGCCGCAACAAAAGGATGGTCCCCTATGCATTTCATTCTTTCCGGAAGGGAAAAAAAGAAGTACCCCCCATCATAGTGAACCTCTCCTTGTGATCGGGATGAGGTAGATGCCTCCCAGCCGGGGGGCGGATCGAATCGGAGTTTCCTTAGGTAGCCACCGACCTACAGTTATCCTTAAACTTCCGTGCTTGGTGGAGAAGAAGCGAACAAAGGTACGCTCGCTTGCTGTCTTGTTCTCTGTCGCGAACTGGGATCGCTCGCCAGCTAGGTCAGATTGGAGCAACATTGTATGAGAACATATTACCCATATTCGGGGACAAGGGGCGAAACGACCTCTCGATCTACTTACTGCAGCCCAGGAATAAAAACGTCGTCTAGGCGTTACCTGTTGCTCCGATCTCCCCTACGCCTAGGACGTTGTCTGGGCCCACCAAGAGCCATAGTTAGTTGCTGTTTCCATTTGGTAGTTTTTTTCTCGTTGTTGATACCGGCAAGACCCAGCCAGATGATGTCTGCTGGTTGGTAGTGAGAGGACTCTTAGTACCTGCATACCCAAAAGGGGGCGCTGGTTAAAAAACAAGAATTTTTCTCTTTCTTGCTCTCCCTTAGCAGCGGGAAAGGAGTCTATCTATCTGCCTAGCTTTGGTAGATTTCCCCCAACGCAATCCGCAGAAATTCCACGAATCCCTTGGTGGATAAGTCCGACGACTCAGCAGCAGTGCGGAATTTTCTTTCTCGTCTGCTGGATCTGATCTATAGTTAGGGGGCAATACATACCAAAAGGTTCGAAGAAGGATAATGGGTGAAGATCTGCCCCAGCCAAGTCGTCGACCGCTGCGGTACCTGAACTGAATGCTCTGAGGTTGAAAGGCAAGTAGATAAGCGGATTCCTACCTGTATTTTGATTGTCTCGATTCGTCCACTGCTGCTACTGATAATGGAAAAGGTTATGAAGTTGACTTCTTTGCCTTCTTGAAGGTGGTTGGGCATTAACCAACACAACAGTGAAACCCGATCCAGCTTTCGCTCCCTCCGCTTCCTCAGGGCCCTCACTTCCTCACTCAACTCACTCAGACGCTCGCCTCACGTCACTTCGCTCGCCTTGGGAGGAAGGCTACTGACGGTAGCGAATCTCAGAATACGAATAAGATCAGAAAGGCCATCATAAGAGTAAACAAGGCAATGGCTTCCGTGAGAGCAAAGCCTAAAATGGCATAACCAAACAATTTAGTATCCAATTACGGACTCCGTGCTACTGAATGGATCAACGAACTGAATATCTTTCCAATTCCGACTGCAGCTCCAGCTAAAGCAATTGTAGTAGTTCCAGCACCGATGACTTTTAAACCCTCCATAACATCTTTAAAAGTTTTCATTTCAGTCTATTAATTGGAAGCAGGATTCTGATTCTTGAAAGCGAGTTAAGTGGCTCTGAGGGGCACGAACGGTATAACAATAAGTACTGATTCGACTAGCTCGAACGTGGGGAACGAATGCTTGAATGTGAACAAATAGCTGACTCTTGCAAGTTTGTGGCCAGCGATCACCCTCTAAGCTATACGCTTGATAACGAACTAAAGGGCTCAAAGCTATAGAAGCTCTACAAATAACAGTTCTTATGAATTTATGGCATAGTTCTTTAAGCTGAGTAAAGGTAAAGTAAACAGAAGAAGTATGCGACTGAGATTCTTGAGAGTGCACATATGGTTAATTGTAATTCTAGTCGGACTCCTGTTGATACATAGTCTAAACTTAGGGGTGATGGTGATCTAGTATCTGATCCGACTTTATATCGTAGTCTTGCAGGATCTTTACAGTATCTTACTTTTGCTCGACAAAATATTTCTTATGCTGTTCAACAAGTTTGCCTTTATATGCATGATCTGAGGGAGCCTCATCTATCGGCTCTTAAGCGGATTTTGCGATATGTCAGTGGCATGTTGGATTATTGTTTGTAGTTATTTTCCTCCTCTACTACAGATTTGTTTGCTTACTAAGATGCGGATTGGGCTGGTTGTCCAATTACTCGGCGTTCAACTTTTGGCTTCTGTGTTTTTCTTGGCAACAACTTACTCTCTTGATCCTCTAAGAGCCAGCCGACGCTTTCTCGTTCCAGTGATGAGGCAAAGTATCGTGGTGTTGCCAATGCTGTTGCTGAGACTTGTTGGTTACGCAACTTGTTGCTTGAGTTGCATTCTCCGTTATCTTCCGCTACGCTGGTTTATTGTGATAACGTCAATGCTGTTTATCTATCCTGCAATCCGATTAAGCATCAACGTACGAAGCACATTGAGATTGACATATATTTTGTTCGAGATTTAGCTGCTGCTGGTCAGGTCCGAGTTCTTCATGTTTCATCTCGTTATCAGTTTGCGGATATCTTCACCAAAGGCTTACCTTCAGCTTTATTTGAAGAGTTTCGCTCCTGTTTGAGCGTCCGGAGTCCTCCCGCTCCAACTGCGGAGGAGTGTTAGCGTATTTAGTTTGGGTTACGACCCACTTTGTATTGTTACGGGATCAAGCCCAAGTCTAGAACTATCTTTATATGTGTTTATATTTAGATCGATTCATGGAATGCAACAACGAACTTTACCCTCCTTCACTATGGAGTAAGCAGACGTTGAAGATCATATTCGAAAATTAACAAAGTTGAGGGTGGTATAGTAGCTATGTAAAACAACAACACAACATATATGGAAAGGCACAAGTAAAAGTTATCCAGCCATAGCTTTCACATACTTACAAATGTAATATACAAAACTTATCTATAGAGGGGAAAAAAAGTAGGTCCTCTAAATTGAGATTTTTATTTTACTTTAATTCAAAATTCACACACAATAACATTATCATGATCTATCATGTTTAAATTGAATTTGAGAAAATGATCTTTTAAGTTTAGATGTAGTTTACATGGTTCATGTATTTAGTCCGATTTGAAACGACGGCATTTTTGTTGTTTTGGACTTGACAGTGGAATTGGGCTACCAATTAGCTATATTTCTGGCCCACCAAAATTATGATTACATGGGCTATAACTTGGGCTTTTTATATAATATCCCATTCTATAAAAAAAATTTGGCACATAGCTTTTAACTTTTGTTACACACAATGAAACAAACACAGGTACGAGAATAGCATCGTTAGCAGCAACTTAGTTGTCGAACGAACTGATGTCGATCTTATTTAGAACTTAAAAAGAAAAATACAAGTATAGACAACCAACTAGCCCCACAGCAACGCGCGGGTCTCTTCCGACTCATTTCAGCTCTATTTTGTGGCAAGATATAAGACGATATAGTCCAAATATTGTTTAAGTTTAGTCTTTGATGAAATCATTTTAATGATAAACATGCCTGTTTGTTTACTCACAAACGTAACTAAAACACATAAACAATGCTTTTATTACACATCAATGAATAGTATATGTAGATGAAGATTTGTTGAGAAAACATGAACGTTACCTAATGATGAAAATTGATTACCTGCTTAGTACTCTCTAATCTCTATAGAGTAAATTGAAAAATCTGTCATTTTGAAATTGCACACGTAATCTTTATAACTTTAAAATCACACATGCGACTTTTGTGAGAAACTTTGTATGATTGTAGTCTTTAGCATGATAATATATAAATAAAACTTCGAAAAAAAACCTACAAAACCAATAATTCCACACTAAAGTTTGTCATAAAAATTGCATTTGTGTTTTTTAAATTGTAAAAAATTACGCTTGAAGTTTAACCAAATAATATAAAAAAATAAAAAATCCAATTTCACAATTTACTAGTAGTATTTATTACTAGTGTATCCAATGGAAATTTTATAAATCATGGACATATGTGTTTATCCAATTGTGTAACTCTAAAATGGGTGATGATAGCAAAAACTTCAAAGTGGTATTATCACAACCACATATATATAATTTTGAAAATAAATTAAAAATAGAAAAAAGTAATAATAAAAATAGGTACACTACCACTTAATGACTGAAAGTCAACGCTATTTCTTAAGCCCCACTACTCTTTGTCCCTTTTTCCGTTTGACCTTATTATGCATCATGCTATCGTACGCCACCAACTTTATATCCTGTTGTCAGCCTCATTCTACTTATCATGGACCTCCATTAAATTATCATTTGGTTTTTATGAGATAAT
>BQNB010124741.1:4518-19887 GCA_026074375.1 Tanacetum coccineum
TAACAATCTCCCCCGAAGTGAGGTCTTGAACACAGGAACGAGCTTCCTTTATTGACTCAATAAAATTGAGGCTAACAACCACCCTCCCGATACAAAACCTGTTTACGACGCTTATTCGCATGTTCCTTGTATTGTTTATTATGCCGAATAATTTATTCTTGAACCGACCGATGCAACTCTTTAATTTGCTCAGACTGGTCAGCCCCTTCCTCATTAAACTAACCCATCTCTGGAACAGGGACCAAATCCAGAGGAGTAATCAGATTTCGTTCATACACAACTTCAAAAGGACTCTTACCAGTTGTGCGATTAACCGACCTGTTATAGGCAAATTCAGCTTGTGGAAGAATAAGATCCCACTATTTGGCATTGTCCCCAATTAAACTGCGCAAAAGATTTCCTAAGCTCTGATTGACAACTTCAGTCTGCCCATCAGTTTAGGGGTGATGGGAACTACTAAAATGTAACTTAGACCCCAAACGAGCCCACAAAGTACGCCATAAATGACTCACAAACTTGACATCTCGATCAGAAATAAGAGTTTTAGGAACACCATGCAACTTTACAATTTCTGAAAAATACAACCTCGCTACTTAACTAGCATCAAACGTTTTCGAACAAGGTACAAAATGAGCCATCTTCAAAAATCGGTCAACAACTACCATAATAGAATCTTTAGCTCACTGAGTACGAGGCAAACCTAAAACAAAATCCAAACTAACATCTTCCTATGGAGCAACAGGAACAGACAAAGGAGTATACAAACCTGCATTACTACTATGAGTTTTGGCAATGTGGCATGTACGACACCTCTCTAGAAGCCTGTTGACATCATGTTCCATCTTGGGCCAATAGAACTATTCACGAAGTAGGGCCAAGGTCTTATCACGCCTAAAGTGACCCGCTAATCCACCGGCATGACCATCTAAAATAATAGCTTTAGGCAAAGAACAAAGAGGAATACATAACCGCGCACCTTTAAACAAATAACCATCCAACTTGGAAAACTGCTGAAAAGGACCATTATCACATTTACTTCATATCTCCCTAAAATCAGGGTCATCACAATAAAGCCCACGAAACGAATCAAAACCTTGTACTCAAATCTGCATAGTGGTAATTAACGAATGACGACGACTAAGCGCATCCGCAACCTGATTATTCGACCCACCCTTATGTCGAATAACTAATGAAAAAGACCGAATAAATTCTACCCACTTAGCATGGCGAGGCTTCAGCTTATATTGCCCATTAATAAATTTTAAAGCCTCATGATCAGAAAACAGGACAAATTCATTAGAAAGTAAATAATGTCGCCAAGTATCCAAACTACGAACAATAGCATACAATTCCTTATCATAAGTGGAATACTTGCGTCATGCATCATTCAGTTTTTCACTAAAGAAAGCAATTGGCCGCTTATTTTGACTTAGAACACCACCAATGCCCACTTCAAAGGCATCACACTCAACCTGGAAAACTTCCTTAAAATGAGGTAATGCCAAAACAGGAGCCTCGGTTACCTTAGCTTTTAGAATGTCAAAAGCCTTGGCAACCTCACTTGTCCACGCGAATCGACCACCCTTCATACATTCAGTTAAAGGTGCGATTATAGAACTAAAATTCCAGATAAAACGCCGGTAGAAGGACGTTAACCCGTGAAAACTGCAAATGTCATGGATAGTGGAAGGTGTTGGCTAGCTAATAATCGCCTCAACTTTTGCTGAGTCTATTTTTATGCCGCTACCAGTAACAATATACCCCAAAAAAGTCACTTCAGTCACAAGGAAGTGACACTTTTTCCCGTTAGCATATAATTTCTGATCCCGTAAAACAGAAAATATTTGCTGAAGATGGGACAAATGTTGCTCAAGATTGCTGCTATATATCAAAATATCATCAAAGTAAACGACAACAAAATGACCAATAAAAGGTTTAAAAACCTTATTCATAAGGCGCATAAATGTACTCGACGCATTAGACAGTCCGAAGGGCATAGCCATCCGCTCGTACAGTCCATCTCGAGTTTTGAAAGTTGGCTTCCATTCATCTCCAGGTCGCATCCGAATTTGATGATATCCACTCCTCAAATCAATCTTAGAAAAAATGGTAGAACCATGTAGCTGGTCAAGAAGATCATCCAATCGCGGAATAGGAAAACGATACTTGATCGTTATCTTGTTCACAGCTCTACTATCAATACACATCTAAAAAGTCCCCCATGTTTGGGTACCAACAAGACAGATACTGTACACGGACTTATACTCTCCCAAATCAACCCTTTCTCTAGCAACTCAGTCACTTGTCTCTGAAGCTCCGCAAACTCCTTCGGATTCATCCGATAAGGTGGTCTGTTCGGGATAGCGGAAACTGGAATAAAATCGATGCAATACTGAATGTCTCTCATAGCCGGTAGTCCAGGGGGTATGTCACCAGGAATCACATCAGCAAACTCCCTAAGCAATGGCTGAACTTGTAGGGGAGCTTCACTGATAATCTCATTTTCTTTTACAACCATAAGAGTAAACACATAGGGACTGGTTTTCATAAGTCCCTCAAAAACAGTCTTCTTCATAAATAAATTAGAAACATCTGCTTGTGTCTGACGAGAATCAAAAGGAACTAAAGTAATGTTCACACCATCCTTCTTAAAGCTGTAAGTGTTTTGGAACCCGTCATGTTTTGTTTTCCTATCAAATTGCCAAGGACACCCTAATAGAATGTGAGCCGCATCCATTGGTATAACTTCATACCACACTTCACCTTTATAACTTTTACCAATAGAAAACTGCACAAGACAACGTTTATTGAATTTAACAGTGTTCTCTTTTTTTAACCAAGTTAACTGGTACGATTCAGGATGGTCTTTCGTCTTCATTCCCAACTTCTCAACCATATATGTAGAAACTACATTCTCGCAACTGCCCTCATCTATAATCACATCATAAATTTTTCCCTTGGAAGTACACTTGGTTCTAAAAATGTTGTTACGAAGCCACGAATTATCATCAATAGATTTTGAAACAGCCACATTTAAGACTCTCTGAATAACCAATGCCTCTCCACGATCAGGATATACCAACTCATCACCTGGTTAATCTAATTCAGGTTCTGCATCGGTATCATAAATCGGGCCTATGTCATCAGGTACGAAGGCAAGTGTTTTCAGATTCAGACAGTCACGTGCATAATGCCCAAGCCCACCACACTTGTAACAACGAGGGGCATTGTCGACACGTTCTCTAGTATTACCTGCAGCCGAGGTTGTGGGAGTGGCGGTTTTAGGTGCTGCTTTAGGTGCTGTTTTAGGTGCTGTAAGGGGAACGGTTCTGGTAGGTAGGGTGAAACGACTAGTGAAACCTTTACTTTTTGCCTTAATATGTTTTTCAACCTTTAAAGCTAACTTACAAACATCCGTATAGGTCCAATAAGGTTGAAGACTTACAATATCAGCAATCTCAAGCTTAAGGACTCCCAAAAAACCAGCATAAAACTGCTCTTCTTCTTCAACTACATCACACCTCATCTGAAGAATATCGAACTCATTGATAACCTCTTCCATAGTCATGTTCTGTTAGGACGATTATGATATTTAAGAAAAGCCTCTTGACGATGATTTTCTGGTAGAAACTTAGCCTTCATCAGTTTCTTCATCTTTTACCAAGTCTCAACCTTCGATTTCCCTTCAATTCGTCGCCTCTTCGTAACATGATCCCACCATAATGATGCATGTTGTCGAAGCTTGATGGCCACGAGTTTCACTTTCAGCTTATCAGAAATATCTCGCACATCAAACACCCGTTCAACCGTACTTAACCAATCAATAAAATCATCCGGATGAACCTTACCTGTAAACTCAGGGATCTCAATCTTCAATTCTAGACTGCGAATAGGATCATCGCGATATCTATCGTCGCGATCTACAACATGATCATTACGACGAGGTTGATAAAGACGATTAACATACCTATGTTTTCCTCCGCCAAAAGGATTGACGTCCACTGACTCCTCGTCCCAGACGTTGGGCTCAGTTTCCGCCTCTTCTACCGGCGAGTCCGACCTTGGTTGCTGATGCTCGAGTTCTTGGATCTGCTGCTGCAGCCTTTCAATCGTCTCTACATCACGAGTATCACGAGCAAGAGGTGTTGGTTCCACATCAGCTTTCTTTCTACCACGTGTATACATGATCACCTAAAGGCTCTGATGCCAAATAATGTAGATCGAATATAAAAACAAGCCACACAACACAAGAACTAATCCGAATTCTCAAAACGAGAAATTCTTATTTAATAAAGTTGTAGGTTTCTCAAAAGCTGCCAGAGACAACCCTAAAATATTCTTTATAAAGGAGGATAAGTTCTGAATAAAAAGGAAATAAAATCACAAACAAAACATAATTGATTATGTCCAAAATAAAGCATAAAAATAAAAAAACGCGATTTTGAGGGCCCAAACGACCCCGAAAGGCCTAAAACTGAGAGGGCTCACGACGAAGCGATGTGTCTTGACCGTTGGGCCGTTTTCGAGTGACCATGCGAATTTCAGCCCAATCCGCCATAGAAATTTGTTGCCGCAAAATAGTCGCCAAGCGTATTTGTCACGTTGACTCGCTCGTTGATCGTATATGCATCATAAAAGATGACACTTTTAAGGTACAAAAGCAAGTGGCTTAGCTTCTTGTTAATCTTTTAAGGCAAATATTTAACAAATAGCATTTTAAGATCTATTTAGAGGTAAATAATAATCAGTTTAATTTGGAGTCATGTCAAAAAGGATTTACGTAGTGGTGGAAGGCAAACGGGCAAAAAGCTGCGTCATTAGCATGTTTTGGATTGCAAAACCAAAACGTTTAAAAACCACATCCGTAGATCTAGGTTCCATAACCCGTTGAACTCGCCTGAGTAGCTCCACCACCTCCGGTGCAAGAAAACCAAAGATATCAAACACAAAAAGAATAAACATGTGTTGATTTTCAATGCATGCTTTATCGTGTTTTGTCACTTTGCACGAGGCGGCTTTCAAAGCTGACCCGCTGTAAAACCCCTAATACTTAACTCCACGAGAGGAGAAACCCCAGTCAGATCTACGCACGTATGTTTCCTTTCAACCCATCCAAAATCCTAAATGTCAGCCAAACTGAGTGTGAATCTTCCATCTGATGGGTCACTATTAACAAATTGAAAAAATCAAGTTATTAGTTAATCCAGGAAATGATCCTCGGGTTTGCAGAATTATTCCATTTTTCGTTTCATAATTGATTGGATTTATTTGTTTAACAAGTTAATTACTCTGCACCAATTTTCATCGATCTAGATACTCCCCCGTCTTATTTTTATTGTTCATGTTTCCTTTTTGGAATGTCCCAATTTAATTGTCTACTACTAAAAATAGATAAGAAAATTTGATCAAGTTTACTATATTACCCTTGTTTGAAATTATTATTCAAATTTTAAAGAAGACTTTAATTAATTAGCTAAGGGTAAAACTGTCATTCCGTCAAAAAGTAAGAGAGAAAAAGAAGTAATAAGTGCACTTTTATTAAACTGTGTGTTTTTTGTCGATGGACAATAATTTTGAAATGGAGGGAGTATCTATCATGTCAGCCCATTCTATTTTAATATATCATCAAACAATATATGTTAAGTCACTTTTAACAAAAATATAATGATATGTCACAACTTAACCTCCTTTGCTTCTTTGTAAGTTTTAACATAGTTACTTTTTTACTAACTTGTATAAATGTAATAGTTTTATAGGATGGTGACATGACATCACCAACTTTTTTATAAACTTTTAGCTAGTAAATAAATGTTGGGCATATGCTTTATTCGGAATGACGTCCAATATATAGCATTTCATGTGATTATACACATTTAAGCAAGCAATAATGGTAACGTTAACGTGTCTATATACATGCAACTAGACAAGATTCAATTTTCTTTTCTATGAAACTTTAGATTAGAAGTGATATATCGTAATTTATGTTTTTGAACGCAATGTAATCTATGTAACTTACAAGAAATAACCTAAAAGTCATGCACATGCCCAAAATCTCATTGTGTATACACGTCACATATAGTACATGATCATCATGCAATTTCATTGTAAATAAGATTTTACAGTACATGATTTTCCAAACAAAGAAAAGAAGTTACGAGCTCTTAGTGTCTTAAAGAGGTAAATACATGGGATTTTTCTAGTTTGAGTTTTGCTATATCCTTCTAAATTATATGTTTACTTATCATCCTACACACACAAGAATATTGGACAATATGTGTTTTCTTCACTCATTATTTTTTTATATACAGACCGTCAGTTAAGTTGTGTGTCAGAATCCTGTAAGTAATAATATAAATAATAAATTCAATTCAGTAAAGATGGCAGTGGCTCACTCAACGATGTTCAGGGACGGAACCAGGGGGTGTCCCGGAACCCTCATGGAATTTTGCGGCATAGTGTTAAATATTGTTAAATTTTGTGGCGTAATGTTAAATTTTGTTAAATTTTTCCTAAGTGCACCTGGTCCCAAAAATTTGCATTCCTTGTTTCGTATAACTTTTTGTAAATGCACCTGGTCCAATTGTGTCCTGGTTCCGTCTCTAATTAGGGTGTCATTATATCAGAAAAAGGAATCTTGATGATGGAAAGATGCTTATGGTAGATGCAACATGGTTAAGATATCAAGAAACAAGCAATCAATGTTAAAAGAAAGAAACACTACACCATATGACGAAAAGCCTGTGATAAAGCCAAGAAACACTCCATTTACATTGCAGTACATATTAAGGCTGTGTTCTCAACTCTCTTTTTAGGAAGTGAAGTAAAGTAATGAAAGTAAGGTAAAGAAAATTAAAGAAAGTGGTAGAAAAAAGTGAGTCTTTCACTTTCATCTCAATAATGAAGTGAAACATTTTAAGGGAAAAATACACTAACCTTCTTTACATTTCTCTTCCTTCCTTTTTCTTTCATTCTTAAAAAAACTCAAGAACACAAATAATTTTGTTTTCACTTCATTTCACTCATTTTCATCTCAAAAGAAATCTTGAGAACGGAGTGTATATGCGTGTTTGTGTGGAGGTGTGATCTAGAGTTCATATTTGTTGTACCCTAGACCTTTGTTAAGGGATCTATATCTATGTACATGCAACGAAGAATGTGATTTGAATTGACCATATATACATCTAGACATTTTGAAGAATGTGATTTGAATCGACCATATATCATAATCAAAGTATATGGCTAATAAGTATGGTCTAACACCATCAAAAGGACTTTTGTTCGGTTCGTACTCATTTCCGAAAAACTCATGAGTCCACTGGAGAGATTTTGTGGATAAATGGTCAAGGGTTCGAGTATCGGCTATTACCTACTCCAGTGGGTGTCTCACTGGGTCAGAAGAGTTGTCGGAGCTATTTCTTGTGTAGTGAACAATTGATGGTGCAAAAAAAACACCCGAGATCACAGTATTCTCGCTAATTCATATGTTTTTTGGATGGTCTAACACCTACCACGCGTTAATTAGGTTGAGATTTGATGCCTGAAAAGATAAAATAATTTAATTTCTTATAATCAAAGTAGTGTTACGATACAAGTTTTGTCTGAAAATTGTTAGTTTTACCAAACAAAATATTTTCAAATATTCCACGCATTGTTGTTAAGCAAAACATGCATTTGTTTAATATTTAATATCTTTCAATATTATTAAAGTTTTCCAAAAGTCTACTCAATTCTAAAATATTTTCTTCATTAATCATCTTATATTGTGAACATTATTATTAGTGCTTTTTCTAACATGTGCTCCAGAGGCACATGATAAGGTGAGGACACAGACTTATGTTTGGTCAACAGGTGATTGTGGAGCCTGATAATGATTAAAAATAATAACTGCTGACCAATCAGTGACACATAAGCCTGGGTCCTCAACTTATCATATGCCCTTAGGGCACATGTTAAAAAAACCATATTCACAAAATAATATGATTAGTCTATGTCGAGATTGGAAATATATATTCAATGTTTTAAAAATCGGTTTTTGAATCGACCCGGTCGAGCCACCGGGTCACAGTTCAACCGGTGGTTCAACCGGGGTTTTCGGTCAAAACCGGCATCCGGTCATCCTACCGGGTCACGGGTTAACCGGTTCAACCGGCCGGGACAACCCAGGTTTTAAAACACTGTATATATTTATACGAAATAGACAAAAACCTGCCAATCAATTAGTACTATATAATTCGTCAACTAGTTTGTTCACCCTATAATTTTTTTCTTGTTTTTGGGACATTTTACCTATTGTAATATTTATCAAGACTGGCTCATAGATAATTCAAATCATCTTGGGAATCGTCAAAGTGTTTACAAGGAAGTTCTCTACTTTGAATTTCATATGTTGTGATTTGAAAGTTTGTTGACATTTTGAAGAATGTGATTTGAATTGACCATATATACATCTAGACGTTGCAATTTAGGCACTAAAAACCTGCACGTAAGTAAGGTATAGGATTGAATACCAAATAGTTAAAATATTCATTTAACATCCGAAGTATATGATCCAGAAAAAATTACACAAAAGGCTTGTCAAATAAAAGGAGTAAATTTCAAACTCCGTTTTTGTGATTTACATACAGTAGCATCTTTTGTTGATTCTTGCATGTTTCGTCCTTTTGAGGGACGGCCAATGTAATTGAAAATATTGACAAAAGGACGAAACTAGCAAAAAATTGACACCTACAAGAACGCATGTTGTACTTACTTTGAAAGGGAACGAAAAATACTACCGTATGTAAACCACAAAGACGAATTTTGAAATTTACTCTAAATGAAATAATGATGTATTTTTCTTAGCTCATGAGGATTAATAGCCCAACACATTGAGGCCCATCTTGGATCTATTTAAGGATTCTTATTATTGTGGTTAGCAGTAAGACGTGTGAAGAGTTGTAAGGGAGAGAAAAAGAAAAGAAAAGAAAGAAGATTTTCGTAGTAATATATCACCTAAATTCAACTGCAGTGTTTTTCCCGATCAACATTGAGATTGCAACCGTCCGGATCGTCACGATTCGGACTGAACTTTCCTGACATCGAGAGAAGGTTTCTGACCGTTGGGGAATTTGATTTTGAGGCCAGAAGTCTGTTTTCGATACCTGGGCAGATTGCATCTTATTTGGTGATATTCTTCCTTCTTTCGTTGTTCTTTGATTGTATTTGCCATATCTTGATGCTTGATATCCAAGATTATGATTGTGTTGTTGTATACCTCTAGTTTTATCTAGAGAAGACCTTGTGTACCTCTCCTCTTGATAGTGGATTTAAGCGGCACTAGGTGTCCTGTGTTTTTTACCCGTTTGGGGTTTCACAAACCTAAAAGTTCTGTGTTTCTTGCTGTGTGATTGATTTCATTTATTTCTGCTGTTTTTGGGGCGTGATAGGACTGTATGCTGATTAGAGTTGTTTTTAGTTTTCCCTATTTGTTTGCATCCTCATAGGTTCATACGGGTTTGGGTAAGTGCTGTCAAACGAAGATTTTGCTTCCGCAATTGTGTTTATACCGCTGTGACCCATTGTTCTTACCTGTCATGAAATACTACATTCAAACATCAATAGTTCATCTGACCCATATGAATCATCCATGTTACTATTTGAAAATGTCATACGATAAGTGTACACTTTATATTAGAACTAATTCAAATAGAGTAATAAATATGATATTTGATTGATGAAAAGTATAGTGAGATTTTTTAAAATTTTTATGTAATACTATAAAAATAGACACTTATTATCTGAGAGATAGAGTACTCGTTTTCATTGGCTTTATAATGTAGCTTAATACATTTTTTGTCAATATAGTCATTTTTGCAACAAATTAGTCTATTTCAGCATGTACAAAATATAAACAAAGAAATAGTTTATCGTTATATCGGTATTCATAAGGTAGATTGGCCTTTTTTGTTTTCCTGTTCGTAATCACACATATTATTAAGTAATTTCAAAGATGTTACAAGTACGTACTAAGTACTGACAACGTGCCCCATTATCGCGTTTGCAACACTAGTTCAACGACCAACTCATCCGAAACCGTTGTATAATTTAACCACACGAAAAACATATCGTCGAATAGAAACAAAGTAAGAGATGGATATTAAAAAATGTCACATTAATTTTGGCTATACATTACGTGATTTACGTCTAAAGTTCTTCCACCCAACATCATTGACAAATCATCTTTTGGATCTAGGGTTTGGATCTAAAGGGTTTCGCAAGATTAGCCTCTTACAAAATACAATTTGTCTTAGATCATTCTGATAAATTTTTTGAGATTCATCATTTCATCGTAAATTTTTTGAGATTCATCATTTCACCGTAAAGTTAAAAGATTATATATATAATCATTTGAGAAGGGTTGACTTATTATTCATTTTAAGCACTGTAGATACAGTGCTACAGTGCTGGGCTAAAAAAGCCCAAAAAATTTAATCCAAAAATATGGGCCGGCCAATTAGTTTTTTTTTTTTTTTTTTTTTTTAAATTGTTGGCATAAAATAGGGAGGAAAAAAATGTTACAAAAGTACCGACGCATTCAGATAAAAAAAAATACCCCGACCCCGCGAGTAACATTTCGAAATGACTAAACAGTGTGATTTTACACATGATACTCCAAAAAAATAAAAAAAGATAAAAAAAATGTTAATCGCACTCGCAACCAAGCGCTAAGACCATAAAAAAACTACTAACACGATACTGAAAAAGTAAACCCTCACTATATAAATATGAGACCCGTCAAAATAAACTCGCACAAAATTAAGGAAAAAAAAAGAATTAATGACAAATACGCAACAACGCCGAACAATTAACGCACCGCAGTAACGTGCAGAAAAAAATAAACTTACACTATTAAACATTAAAAAAAACGCGCGAAAAAAAATAAATAAATAAATTTAACGCCTTACAACAACGCGCGAAAAATTAACGCCCGCAGAAACGCGCAAATAAACTTACACTATTAAACATAAAAAAAAACGCGGCGAATAAATAAATTTAACGGCCCTACAAAAACAGCGCCTAAAAATACTGCACCGCACAACGCGCGAAATCTCTTTTTGCTTGTATATCAACATATCAATTAGCGTTACATAAACGACCAACACGCATGTTGTTTTAGTTGTTGGCCTAATCTGGCCTATTTAATGCCGGCCCATTCTCTTGATTTTAGATGTATTCCTTCCTGCGGCCTACCTTATCCTCGAAGGCCCAATATTTACTAATATATACTACGTAGGCAAATATGATTTCACTATCTTTGTTCAAAACTTACTAGAGTATCTTTATTCTTGATTAAATACGAGAAAGGCATTTGAATAAATACGTATGTGGTTGTAAACATGTAAATAATAACAACGAAGTTACTAAAGTGTTCACATATATATTAGACTATCTTTAACCGGCTTAATTGTTTTCTGGATCACGAAAAAGACGACATAAATATTGATATACTTCAGATGTACGAACGATTTTATAAAAAATTGTTCAACTTTAGTATACGTTTTTACAAAGAAAAAAAAAGCCACGAAAAAACTTTCAAAACACACCCTTAACCTACATAATTTTATTTAAAAAAAAATAGTTTTAGCACGCATATAAAAAAATAAGCCCATTGTTTAGCTTTCGTTTGGGGTTAAACCATTTAGAAATTTAAAAACTCCCTCTCAAAGTTGAGCCATTTTTGTCACTTTTAGTTCAAAACATAACGCTCGACTTTTTAATGACTAACTATGCAACAAAACGCTAACCTCAAACAGTTTTTCCATAAAAATTATCAGAAACAATTAACGCAATGCTTACTTGGTGTTATCGTGGTGCGTATCAAAGTTAGCCCCGCGCGCTCCGCCTACCCGCATCAACGCGCGGTTAACAAAAAACTTGTTCAATACAAAGAGTAACAACTAATGGGTTGGGCTAATCAAAAGTTGCTTTAGATTTTCGGCCCAGAAGTGATGTAACTGCTGTTAGTGGGCCTTTATTGTTTGGTATAAAATTGCAATTTCATACATGAAAATATCAAATTGTTAAAAAAAAGAAATAAAAAAAATACATGAAAATATCAAATTAACTTAAAGCTTGAATTATCTATACTACATATAAAGTATATTAACATCGCTCTCTTCATTCAATACTATAAATTAAGTAATACAAGTATTGATGCACGTTGTACAATCTTTAATGCAACATTTCACCATAACCTTTCACCACAATTAAGTAATTTAATGCAAAAAAAATTAAGTACTGCAAAAAAAAAGCACATTGTACAAGTTAATTCTTTAAACTTAAAACAATGAAAATTAAACATCAAAAATTTTAAGCACAAAATACAAACTAATTAAATATATTAATTAAGGTTATTTTTAAAGCACACCTAAAATAAAAAACACATGCTATTATACATATTGTATAAACTAATAAAGCACATGTGATGATACACATGATTTTGAAACCGGACCGGATCAACTGGTTCAACCGAGAACTGGAGTTGCCACCGGTTCAACTGGTTCAGCCGGACCAGATCAACTAATAAAGCATATGTGATGATACACATGGTTTTGAAACCGGACCGGATCATCTGATTCAACCGAGAACTGGTGTTGTCATTGGTTCGGCTAGCCAATAAAAGTCGTCAAAAAATGAACCGTATAAACTGGTGAACCGGGCTGGATCAATGACCATTTTCTTTTTGTTGTTCTCCGATTAATAAACTCATCAATGTTTTTTTATCGATGGCTAGACTTTAATCACAGAGTACTCGCCACCGTGACACACGAATAGGAATGGCAATGGGGCGGGGCGATCACCCTCCATCCACAAACCCGATTAGCAAACAACGCCCCAAACCCGCCCCGATCCCCAATGGGGATCTTATCGGGGCGCTCCATTGGGGCGAGATGCTCCCCCAAACCCGCTCCAATCCCCATTCGGGATCTTATCGGGGCGTATTTACGAGCGCAATGCTCCACTAAATACATGTTGTTCTCCGTTTATTATTATATTTAGGTTATAATTTTACCAAAGTGGTTACATGCAATAATATGAAGAATAAAAAACTCACTAATAATATATTAATTAGTTTCATTTATAAGTTTTTAACAAATTAAACATAAATAATGATAACCATGTTAAAAAAATAGAACTTCTTTTAAAAAACATTACACACAAGAAGTTTTTTCTCTACACAACTTGCATTCTTGCAAAGATACAAAACTACAAAAAAATGATACTATTGGTTTTATTACGTAAATGCTAACATAAGAATATATGAATATCATAGATTTATAAGTGTATATATACTTTCGGGGCGGGGCGGGTTGGGGATGTTGTGCCCCGTCCCTGCCTCGAACCCGATAAAAATCCCCGTTAATGCCCCGAAACCCGATAAGCATGCCCCGACCCGCCTAAAAAACTTCAGGTTTCAGGTTTCCCCATTGAGTTTGGATTTTTTTTGCCATCCCTACACACGAATACCGTGCTAGTTTCATTAAAGTAAACTACACATGTCTTACGTTCATATATGACTAACGAGAAACATACGAATCAAGAAAACATTTCATACATGGCACAAAAAGTCTGAGAGTTTACTAATTCCTTGAGAAAATGTGAAACCACGCAAACAACTAACATGGCTAAAGAGTTGACAATTGATGCTAACATTATATGCATGTTTGACAGTTATGGAAAACATTTAGTATGTTAACTTTTACTAGACGATTACCCGTGCAAATGTTTTATTCGAAATTTGTTTATTTTTCACAACATTGTAACGAAGTGATTTAAACTTTTCTTTTTTATATCTAAATAACGAACATTCCATTTTTATGTAAGGAAAGTACCAAACACTAGTAGAGTGCCTCAACGTGTTGTTTGTGTGTGCTTGTGAAATCGATTGATTATTTGATCATTAAGACATTAACACACATATATTATATCTTATGTGTGTATAAACGGTTTAATTGGTTAATGATCAACATGATATTTAAGGCTATATGTAATGGGACTATGACCAACGCGTCCCTACCCTCATCGACGCGTCCATCGTTAAAGCATACGTCCCCAACGACGCATTGATCAATCAGTTTTGTAGAGAAGCCAGCCTATGAACGACGGAGTTCTATGCTGGATGTATGCAGTGACGGAACTATGAAGTTAGAATACGAAGGGCAAAAAAAAAATTTCTTTGACAAAAGTCGTTGTACACACAAAAATGAAGATACGGATGTATTGTTTTTACATTGTTTGGCTTTAAGGTGCGGGCAATTTGATTCTATGGTTGGGTGCACTTTAATAAAAAAAGTCAATAAATTCTTTTTTACACTAAAAATCGATTTTATTTGACGAATCGTAGAGGACACCCCCCATGTGCATCCCCCCTGGCTGTGTGTGATGTCGGGTTTTGTGAGGTACTTTTTTTGTATTAGCAGGATGTGTTTTGGTGATGAATTTTGTGGTCTTATTACATCTTGTTAATGATTAAGTGAAAAGCTTATATGAAGCTAAGTTACACCAGCAAAAAATTTCATCTATTTCATAAAACGAGTATGATTTGCACACAACCGCATTTGATTCATACACGACAGGTTACGTTATAGATAGTTGTATCTTGTAGGGCTGAAATCAAGTCAATCTTTTATTAAGCAACTCGAGCTCGAGCTTGACTAGATCGAGCCGATCTTTTATCGAGTTCGAGCCCGAGCCCAATAAACAAGCTCGAAACACTTAACGAGCCGAGCTCGAGCTTTCAATAGCTCGAGCTTTTCACGCTTTCTTGTAAATAAATATTTTTGTTAACATATTTATATAGACAACGTAAATCTAATGTGAATATTGGTATAATATTTAAATATTTATCGTAGAAAGATATTTAAACCCTAATGCTCAAATTTTTGTATAAATTCTTTACTCATGAGTCCATCACGTATTTTATTGATCTTATTGATAAGTTTGGCTATCAAATACAATATTTATGAATAAATTTGGGTTTTTCAAGCCGAGCTCGAGCCTTATTCGAATATTATCCGAGCCAAGCTCAAGCTTTGATGATTAAGGTTTGTCAAGCTATCGAGCCGAGCTCGAGCCTAACTTGTGATTTTCGATCCGAGCTCAACTTTTACCAAGTGTGCAATGTCGCGTATGAATCAAATGCGATTGTTATAAATAACCATTTTCAACAACCACAACAACATATCTAATTTGTTGGAACATGTTTGAGGGAGGTAAAATGTAAAGAGATTCTACTCCTAACTCCTAACTTAAGCATAAACTAAGGTGGGCTTAGTTATGCTATTGAGTTGCATCATATCATAGAAATGAAACCAGAGAGACAGTGGTGTA
>BQNB010124742.1:0-19887 GCA_026074375.1 Tanacetum coccineum
ATGTTAAGAGTTTAATACGGCATCTTATTTTCCATTCAAAACACTACAATGCATCCAAACCTTATACATTTTAATAGATTGACACATCATCATATTTACTTCACAAACTCTATGCTAATTGCTACATATATGAAACACAATGACTAATAGTGTAAAAACCACAAAACTCGAAATTATGTGTCTTTAAGTATTACTTTATGGACCAAGTTAAAAAAATAAAAAAGATAAAAATGATCAATTTTACAAACATATTACATCAAATACTTGTATTTTATTCAATAAAGCCGTTACACAGTCTTGCTAGGTTTTCCAAAAAAAATAGCAAAGTTGACTAGCAAGGTCAACCTTGTTAGTTTTCTGAAAACTAGAAAGGTTTGACTTTAGTTTTATGAAAACTAGCAAAGTTTTACAAGCAAGGTGACTCGTAAGATAAGGACGGTATGCTAAGTTTTGCTAACTATGTTTGAATCTTCCTTTGCCTATCTGCTAAGTCACAGAATTCATATGAGCTCGATTGCAAACTTTGCTTTCATGGCTTCGCTCGCTTCTCCCATCTGTCAAACATGCAAAAATCAATATATCTTATTATTTGACATAAACCGAGTATCATGCCACACAAGCTTTATCCTTATCATGTGTCTTTTTACAAAAAAAGATTGCAAAGTTCACCTTACTAGTACTTTAAAAAATCGCAAGGTTGACTTATAAAGCCATGGATATTGGGTTAACAAAATCATGCTATGCAAACTACCAATTTTGGTGAAAATTATGAAGCATTGCTCAAAAATCCTCTATGTTTTTGGAGGATCATTGTTCGTCCTCCAAAAATATTATTATTAATTTTATAATATCGTTTGATTACTATTAAATCACTAGCTGAAAAGTTTCAATTAATTAAATGAAAATATGGTGAAGGACATGATTAGAGACTAACTTGTTTCGCAAGATGATTGTAAGTAACTAAAGCATCCTTAAAATTTGATGAATATGAACTACATGGTCAGAGTTGCTCAAAATCTAAGCATAAATGTCTAAATCAAGAATACAAAATGTACAATATCTCATAAATGCTAGGCAAGGCTCATGGATACCATCGGACTCTCGATCTTCTATCCTTTGATTTCGAATGTATACTTGCCGTGGAGAAAGAAAAACTGCGACGAAGCAAAATGTTGAGTGTGCGAATATATAGTAATGTATAAGCATTTGAAGTAGTTGAAGCAAACGAAAAGTTTTCTATTCACAATACTATCCAAACGCTTGTGAAATCATATTTTCCTTCAAGCTAACAAAAATCCGAAACATAGTTAAAAGGGGATTTTCAAATCATACCAACAAAATTAACATAATGGAACGAACAGGGACAATTATTTGTGTTCAATAACTAGATGAATGAACAAGAAAAGACGTTAATGAAAAACAACATTATTTATATCTATATTTATACTCTTTATAAAGGAGATTTATGATTCTTTTTCAAGAGAATCTTGAAAGTTGAAAAACACTAAAATTTAATGCTAAGGAATCTTGAATCTTCACATTAAAACCATCTAATTGAAATGCTTGAAAGATGGAAATGAATGCTAATTTCATTCAATGTTAAAGTTCAAATTACTAACACATGCCTATATAAATAGGTGAATCATTCATCATTCATCATTCAAGTAACAAAATAACAAAATGAGCAATGGGACTCGATAGCAAAAAAACCATTCATGCTCAATCAGAGCATAAACAATGGTACGTTTTGTCCTAATATTATGCGTGTATTTGTATTTGCGTAGACTCGTCCCAATTTTGCTCTACATCCTATTGATGTAGAAAATTATTCAGAAGCAATGGTACGTTTTGTTTACTCTCAGATGCTAGTTTTGCCAAACATAACGTGTAATGTAAAAACAAAAGATTATAATAGTAAGCAAATGATACTTTATAGTTTACACAACTGAATAAAAAGGTTCTGGCATTTATTCACAAACAAGTTCAAACAAATTATGATTTTTCAAAGATGTTCACATCATTCTGTCTAGGCTAATTCCCATTAATTTTTCTTGTCCCGTATAAACATTGATCGCAAACAGTTAAAATTTCCAAACTCTATTTAAAACTTTGGTTGATAATTATGGATGTGATTTGCCTTAGCCGTAGCTTAATCGAGAATCAATTTGCCTTGCAGATGTTTGTCTCCTTGGTGTTCCTATCTCGCAAGCATTAACTCTTGAGGCAAATCGAAGTGAGCAAAGTGACTCGTTGATGGAGCTAGGTGCTGGTGAAACGTTTACAACCATTAACGTCTTTGAATCACCACCTAAGCAAGGCTGCGCAAGCCACCATATAAATAAAAATGTCGTTAGAAATATCTAAACGTATAAAAAAACACATTTTTTTCATAGTGTGTTATGTGTACCTGAAGAAGATAAGTAAGTTTCGAGTTCCTAAAGGGAACATGATCTTCCTTCCTTGCTAAAGCAAATATAACATCGCTTAATGATGACAAACTTTTGTTGATGGCTTGAGTTTCTTTTAAACGGTCACCAGTTGACCCACTTTTGGAAAGACGTTCACTCCCCGCAAGGTCAATAAGGTTAAGCACACCTTGCACTTGTTGTTCCGTGCTCTAGAAAAAAGATTTCGTCATTAGCCATGACTAATGAAAAAGATTATACTGTATTAAATTATAAAGAAAAGAACCCAAAACTGTTTTACCTCGTTATAACCATATATCCGTAGGGTGAAGACAAAATGGCTTCTTGACGATTGTTCATTCATCTGAGTCTTGCCAACAGACCTATTAATATGAAAGACGTTAATAGACCAACGTAACTAAAGATTGCAACTTTGAACCATTTACTAATGGATGGGTCAATGTAGGTTATGTAAAATCTATAACGGGTAAATAACCTAAAAAAGAAAATGGATCAAATCGTTTATCTGTCAAATATATAGGTCAGAAGTGAAACAATGTGTATTTCACGATCTTGGGATATAAAAAAAGTATAAAACCATTTAAATAATATTTGATTCAGAGATCAGATAATTATTGTTAAAATAATCTAAATAGTTTGGACGAAAGGTGTCTAGGTTGTCCTGACCCGGATCCGTTCAACCGGTACTAAATTTTTACCCTTTTTGATTACCAAAGGTTGGATGGTGTGTCAATACCTGCTTTGTGCAGCACGGTTTAACAAAAATGACACTTCACGACTGCTGCGTACATCAAGTATGGTCAGGTCAGAAACATGTGTGTTGCCGTTTGCATCATGTTTAATTGAATACTGCTTAGTACCCGACGACTCAGTTAAGGGTCGGGTTGTTGACAACAGATCGCGTATCGTCTCATTGTATATTTCTAACATTGAAACCTGTACAAAACTAATACTTGTTAAAACACTTTATTATAAATCTTAACAAAAAAAAAACACAAAACTTGATAGAAAATTCAACCTGCATTTCATACTTCCACCCTTGGTTTTGAAGCGTTTGCTTGGCCTCGAATATTTGTTCTAAAGAACGGGGTATGAGTCCTTTGTCGTCATAGTTTCCAGGCGTACCCATCATCGTGTGCGTTTTTCCAGACCCCGTTTGACCATAAGCAAAGATACAAACCTGAATATGTAACCGAGTCTTAGTAACTCTGGTACGTTATAAAATACCAGAAGATTTATAGTAGTGATGGTAGCAATTTAGACTCGTGTGCTTATGAAAAAGTCGAGTTGGGTTACAGACGGTAAATTAGAAATAGTTTAGCTAAAAGGGTTGCATGGTTTGATGACATCGCCCAAAGTCTTTCTTTTTATTTACAAAGTCCCAAGTCTATTTTAATGAACAAAACCTCGTAAATCCTTTTAGCTTGTGAGAAACGTGCATTACCTTGTAGCCATCCAATGCACTTTGCACGAGCTGTGAGACTTCCTCAAACACCTCTTCTTGGGAAGATTCGGGCACAAAAACCTTATCAAACGTGAAAGAATGCTTTTGCCCTTTTTACACATAAGAGAAAATAACGTATAAATGTAAGCATCAGACACACATACTACATAAACTTACTGTGGTCAAAAGTCAAAAGTTTGAATCTTTAATATTACCGTGTTGTAACAATTCAATGCCACGGCCAAGATTATCGGTTGCTGTAGGAAAAGAGACAGAATTTGTTTCGTTGTCAGCACCATCGTCAAACAATAGAGGTCGTACCCTGCAAAAAACTCGTATATTCCCTTTCAGTTCCTGTGGCAAAACACTCGTTAATTATAGTGACAATAATTTTTGTTAAGAAAGAATTGAGAATGAAAAACCAATAGTTACCAATATCGTGTTATGCAGCTTTTTGCGCAAGGATTCTCCTTCAACAAGTTTTACTTCTGCCTCAGCTAAACGGAATTGTAACTCGGAATTAGCCCTCATTTGCTCTTCATATCCAGTTCTTATCTCAAATGCCGATACATCAGACATCTAAAACATAGAAATGAGTAAAAAATTAGTCAACTTGAAACCAGAAAGCATCCAGGATAAGCCCAGTAACACAATTTTCTGTTTATTACCGCTAGTTTATTCTCTGCAGCAGCAAGTTTCTCTTGCAATATCTTTATTTGATCACTCTGTAAGGAACACGTTTCCTGACAAAACGACAATGGTAAGTAGAGGTGACAAGTTCATCTCATTTAGTAACAAATGGGCCCATTTAGGTTATGTTTCATCTCTAAAGAAGGTCAAACGGGTCAAAATAGCTAAAAGGAAACAGGTCAAAAGTGCCCCGAAGTGTAAATTCAATGCACAAAATGTCCTAAATGAGTTTGTACATAAGGTGTTTTGCGCCACCCGCATCGACCCTTTTGAGTTTTGACCCAAAAAAATGACCCATGTTGACCAAGTATAAAATATAAGTAATGGAAAAGAAGAGACATCAAGTAAGCACCTCAAGCTGGTTTGATTTGGTTGTAAGGTTACCCACTATAGCTGATGACTTTCCAGTCCACTCCTTATACTTCAACACTTCGGCCGACAAATCTTGTACTTGTGACAGCTGGCGATCCCGGTCATCTCTCACTTGTTGTAAATCCAATCTTAAGCTTCCTACTTCACTAGCTGCAGCTTCTCTTAGATTCTTTAACTCAGTGTTACTTGCCTAAAAATAAATCCATAAATATAAAAACTTTGTTGCGGTACAAAAGATGAAGACAATTTTTATAATAAAGATACAGACTTTTGTAGCAGTTAACTGTTCCTGCAAGGAAGTGCATTGGCCTCTTAAGCTGTTGATATTCTCCAAAACTGCAACCTTTTCTTTTTCCGCGTTTTTAAGGATCTCATTAGTTTGATGAAGCTCCGACTGAAGCTTACTATTGTATTGCTGTAAACTCGAGTTGTATTCTTGTAGTCTCTTGTACATATCGTTGACTGATAAGATCTAAGAACCAAATAAATAGAGACTCTTAGATTAAGTGGCAGAGTCAGATTTTCATAAAACTACAAATCCTTTTAGATGTTTAACCTTTTGATTTGCACTTGAACACTCTCTTTGAGCTCTTTCGAGATCTTCCAAGATGGAAGATTGTGATCTCTCTGCAGACAACCGAGCATCTTTTTCCTTCGTTAATGTTTCCATTGCAGCCTGAGATTTATGTTGACCGTTAAATTTATGTATACTAAACTGTAAAATAACCCAAAGTTAGTTTAGATGATCAAGAAGCAATACATACCAACTTATCTGATTCTTCTTTCACAAATTTCTCTTGTAGCGATGTGTAATTTTTGCGCAGCTCCATGATAATCGAATTCAATTCTTCTTCCTTTTGGTTCATTAGCAATTCTTGAAACAAGAAAAAGAAAACAAGTTTATATCACCAAAATAATCTACCTTATCATTTTTTATAAAAAATAATGTTCTTAAAAGTTTTAGTTAAAACTTATACCCATATCGCAGCATTTCTGTTCTGCTGATTCCAACATCCTCATATGTTTTTCTTGCTCGAAAAGAAGATCGCCTTCAAGTTCTTGAAACCATTTGATACACATTCTAAGCCTTGTTATATATTTCATCATTGTATCACATCTCTCCTAAAAATCCAACAGAATCAACATAATTTTAGACAAAATTCAAAGAAAAAATTAATATTATTAATGTGATTGATCTATGTCTATATTCTGAAAATGTACAGATCAATGCTTCAGGATAACAAAGATTACTTGCATCACGAAAATCGTTGATAATATTAGCATACTGGTATTTTGTTATTGATCATAGCAACATGAGCTAAAAAATAGCCGGTTTAACTATGCCGGTATTATGCTTTCAATTGGTTACAAAATTACTGTGACGGGTAACAAAATGCAATTGTTGTGATGATAATTTCCAGAGTACATTTTCGTAATCACTAATAGATGTAAATGATGTATCTCCTGATTATTTACGATATGAATAGTAGCTAAATTCTACGACAAATACTTATACATTAAAATTTCTAAGGAATCATTCTAGTCAAGTAACATAACATAAGGTCCAACAACAAAAATGAACTAACCTTGAGACTGTACTTATCCTTAGTTCTAATCTTCTCATTCAACAATGCTTCAACATCTTCTCTTCTAAACTCATTCCCTCCACAATCCGACCCGGCACGACTACTAACCGACCCGGCCCACGTACCCGGATCATGACCACCATTAACAACAGAAAAAACCTGCCTTGGTATACTACCACCATTAACTGCCCCAACCATTTTCTTAAAAATAAACCAAACTTGACACCTTCTGATCACTCACAAAAACACAATATAATCAAAAAACAAAATGTGGGTATTAACCTAATGCATAAAGGGTGTCCATTTCTGAATTATAATAACCAAAGTTTAAACTTTTTTAATGATCTTGAAAATCTTGATCACACTCCAAAACACAAAATGATGAAAAAACAAAATGTGGGTATTAAACTAATGATCAAAGGGTATTCATTTTTGTAAAAAAATAACCAATTTTTTTAAAAAAAAATTATAGTCTTGAAAATCTTGATCACACAGAAAAACACAATATGATCAAAAAAGAAAACATGGGTAATGAAGTAATGAATAAAGGGTATAAAGATTGTTAGGTGTTGTTACTTGAAAGGAAAGATTAAATTTATTAGGTGGTGGGTGTATATGAATTGAAATAAAAGCTAACCTATAAAGATAGTAATTAAATTTGATTGCTTAAATTTGCAGTGATGGAGACGATGGAGTTGTAGTGATGGTTACTTTTTAAATTTTGAAATTTTTAATACGTTGGGATTTCTTATCTTGAAATTTTGTAACAAAATATTTTTTGGTTTTGTTTTATAAAGTTTTAAAAATGAGGCCGGCTGAGGTGGAGGAGTGGGCTTGACTTGTTCTAGTACCAAATGGAGCAAGTACAACTGGTTAAATGTTAGGAGACTTTTATTTTGACAATTGTTTTTTAGGTTATTTTGTTTTTTCAAGGTTGCAATAATTGCGAATCGGTTGTCTGGCGGTCGATCCTCTTGTTATTTGTAATCTGTTTAGGTGGGATTAACCGGCGATTAATCGGAATGGCATTTCCGGCAATTTTTAAGTATTTCTAACGAGTTTTAGGTATTCTGGCAATATGTTTAAAAAACTACTTTTAATTTATATAAAAAAACTAATATAAGTGATTAAAACAAGTTTACGGTGAGTTTTAGGTAGTTACGGCAAGGTTTGAAAGTCTCTGGCAAGTTTGACCCCCAATGACCGTCGTTGACCACAGTTGACCGATTTCACAAATCGGCAAGGTTGGTAGCCTAGTAACGCCTAGACGGCGATTAATCGGCCTTTTTAAGCTTTTTTTGCTTTTTTTCAACGTAGATCTTAAGAGTATAGCTAATATAGGTTACAAAATGACATAATTGACACATAAAAAATACAATGGTCGGGTGAAAAAAGTTAATAATCTTTAACTACTCAAGGGTGACCTAGTAGCAAACGGGTTTGTGGCTATCACTGTAAAATATGTGAGGTCTCAAGTTCAATTTCTGCTAGGTGCAAACAACCTTGAAGTGACCACGCCAACCTCCTAAAAAGGGAGAGTTTTACCTGGTTTGAGTTTGTGTGGCGGTGAGTTCAAACCCCGTAGATTATTCGACCAATGTGCCGGAAACTATGGTTACCAAAAAAAAAGTTAATAACTGGTAATCCGAACCCCCCCACAATCGGCTAACTTTTCATAATGTGAGGGGCATACATACTCATTAAGCGGTTGTTGCTACAAGATGATAAGGATTGGACCATTGACTTTGTGCTTGTTGGGTGCAAAGATACCTCCACCCATACCAATTGAGCTACACGCCATCAATAGAAAATAAGTTTAACTTTTTTTAATGATCTTGAAAATCTTGATCACACTCCAAAACACAAAATGATGAAAAAACAAAATGTGGGTATTAAACTAATGATCAAAGGGTATCCATTTTTGTAAAAATATAACCAAAATATTTAAGAAAAATTATATAGTCTTGAAAATCTTGATGACACACAAAAACACTAAATGATGAAAAAACAAAACATGGATGATAATGAAGTAATGAATAAAGGGTATAAAGATTGTTAGGTGCTGTTACTTGAAAGGAAAGATTAAATTTATTACGTGGTGGTGTTATATTGAATTGAAATAAAAGCTAACTATAAAGATAGTAATACAAATTTGATTGCTTAATTTTGCAGTGATGGATACGATGGATATGTAGTGAAGTTACGTTTTTATAAATTTCGAAAATTTTTACATACGTTGTGGATTTCTTATTCTATTAAATTTTTGTAACAAAATATTTTTTGGTTTTGTTTTATAAAGTTTTAAAAATGAGGCCGGCTGAGGTGGAGGAGTGGGCTTGACTTGTTCTAGTACCAAATGGAGCAAGTACAACTGGTTAAATGTTAGGAGACTTTTATTTTGACAATTGTTTTTTAGGTTATTTTGTTTTTTCAAGGTTGCACATAATTGCTAAATCGGTTGTCTGGTCTGGAATACGGTCGAAAATCCTCTGTTATTTGTAATCTGTTAGGTGTAGATTAACCCGGCGATTAATCGAATAGTTGGCATTTCCGGCAATTTTTTTATATATATCTAACTGAGTTTAGGTATTCTGGCAATATGTTTAAAAAACTACTTTTAATTTATATAAAAAAACTAATATAAGTGATTAAAACAAGTTTACGGTGAGTTTTAGGTAGTTCACAAACGGCAAGGGTTTGAAAAGTCTCTGCATTGTTCGACGCCCCAATGACCGGTCACTCGTATGACCACAGTTGACCGATTTTCACAAATCGCAAGGTTGGTATAGCCTAGTAACTGCCTAAGACGAGCGATTAATAACGTGCCTTTTTTTTAAAAGTAAGTGCTTTTTTTTTTTTTTGCTTTTTTCAACGTAGATCTTAAGAGTATAGCTAATATAGGTTACAAAATGACATAATTGACACATAAAAAATACAATGGTCGGGTGAAAAAAGTTAATAATCTTTAACTACTCAAGGGTGGCCTAGTAGCAAACGGGTTTGTGGCTATCACTGTAAAATCGTTGAGGTCATCAAGTTTCAATTTCTGCTAAGTTGCAAACCACCCTTAGAAGTGACCACAACCCACGGGTGCCTAACCTCCTAAAAAGGGAGAGTTTTACCTGGTTTGAGTTTGTGTGGCGGTGAGTTCAAACCCCGTGGATTATTCGACCAATGTGCCGGAAACTATGGTTACCAAAAAAAAAGTTAATAACTGGTAATCCGAACCCCCCCACAATCGGCTAACTTTTCATAATGTGAGGCATAACATCTCATTAAGAGCGGAATTGTTAGCTGAACAAACAAGGAAGAATAAAAGAGATTGGACATTGACCTTGTGCTTGTTGGGTGCAAAGATACCTCCACCCATACCAAACGTTGATGAGACTCCAACGCCATCATCAAATATAATGAATGGTTAATGATGACATATTAGCGGTGAAAGTAACGTTTAAATCTCATTGTGACGAAAAAAAAAAAAAAAATTGACGAAAATATATTATGCGGTCATTGTCTTTCACATGTTATCTTTGGTGCAACACGAGTGAAATTACAGTGTCGATAATTTTTTAATATTTACTAATGAAAATATGTAAAACTTATATCGATGTTGTAATTAGTCGATTTTAGCTGATATTTTGAGTTTTTAACTTTATTTAACTCCACTAAGAAGTATACATTTTTTTTGAACAACGGATTTTATTAAGGTTCTGGCAAGGAGCTAGAATTACAGAGAAATCAAAGAAGGGTTTTTAAGCCAATCATCCCAACTGAACGATGCATTACATCTAGACTTACACCAATAAAAAGATATGAAAACAACATCATCAAAAATAATCGCCTTTGAAAGGTTTCTTTCTTCTCCTATCGAATAGAAGTTTGTTTCGATAAGACTACACAAGCCACCAAACCACAAAAAAGATACCTTGGATCATCATCTTAACTTTAGACTGAAGACGTAAAGAGGCCATCCAGTTGATCCATTCAGTGAAGGAGTTAACGTCCGAATATTCGATATCCCACCAAGAACAGATTTTGCGCGCAATTTGTCTAACTAAACAACAACTAAAAAATTATGTCAGCTCGTAGATTTCAAACCCCTCAATCACAAATGGGACAAAGATAGAATCGATCCTCAATACCTCTAACGCGAAATATGAATCTCGTAGAAGCAGCTTCCAATTTGATTTCTTCCAAGCTAGAATTAATATCACCTTAATCGGACACTTTTAATCAAAGATTATAGAATCCACACCGTCAAGAGACGTTGATCATCAATAAATCTCCGAATAGAAGCGACAGAAGAACTCCCCCGATCCCTCTAAAAGAGACCAGAACAAACTATCAGGAAACACGATTAAAGCACAATTCGAAATGAGCATGTCCGTACGCCTCCTTGAACTGAGACTGCTCGATGTTCCTCCTCTAATGCCTTTGACGGAAGTTATTATCAAGGCTGGAGCCATTAACTTCATACAGATTGCGGCATCTTTAATATTATCATGAGCAAAAATACGGGAGAAATCAAAGCTGTCAAAGGCTTGCTGCCAATGCCAAATATCGAGCCCAGGAATTTTGTATTTCGCCATTAGCCACACTTTAAATATACATAAAATCACGCATGTTAATACCTTGATCTTTCAACTTCCTGACTTCATTAATAATATCCTTCCAGCAAGACCTACTAGCATATTTAGAGACTTTATTTACCTCACCATCATCTCCGTAAATAGCCTTAATTACTCTAGACCATAAAGAATCATTATGGGAATAAAATCTCCAGAACCATTTCATGTCAAATAATCTTTGCATTTTAAGACGTGTGAGACTCAAATAATCATAATATCATATAGTCAAGAAGAGTATTCCGACACTAGTTCATGTCAACTTAGAGTTGTTTTGTTCAACTTCAATGCTCATATGGTTAGCTTCTAAGAGGCTTGGGTGTCATAACACACCACTCGGCGTTATGCTGAGGTGGCTGGCGTTAAGCCGGCGTTATGACACCGCCCTTCAGCGTTAATGCCCAAGTTACCACAGCAACGTGCAAACCAACATCTGAAAATCAATTTTTTTTTCTTTTTCTTTTTTTTCGATTTAAAAAGTGGGTAGATGTTTATGTTGTGTGTGTGTGTGTTTTTTTGTATGCGTTTGCGTGTGGCCCATTTCTAGCCCACCCTATAATAGTATAAGTTAATATAGGGTGAGCTGAAAATGAGCCAAAATAGGTTGCACTAAATTTTTTTAACAAGTTTAACTTCTTTTTTCTTTTTAATTTTATTTGAATTTTGTAACTTTTTTTTATAAAAATGTTATTTGAATTTTGTAACTTTTTTTATAAAAATGTTATTTGAATTTATAAGTTAATAAATGGAAAAGAAAAAAAAGGTGGGTCCCAAAAGTGATGTTGAAATTGTGTTATGATTGCAGGGGTGTTTTTGAGTGTTTGTGTTGAAATGTTAAAACTGATGTGTCGGTGTTATTAATTTATGACTCCTTAGCCTCTAAGTTTACATGTTAGTGTATTTTGTTTGGTTTAGTATAGCAGTTTTAACATGCTCACTTTTTTTTGGAACGGCAATTTGTGGCTACATGGCCCTTAGCCCAGAAGGCGTAGCGAGCCCACACAACCAGGTTGGGTCCAGCCCAGAAGGCAATGGCATTCTTCCCTTTACACACGCGGGAGGAAACCCCTAGCAAATAGGCTCATTTGAAGTTGGAACTAGAGCAAGAGCTAGAGTTGTAAAATAGCAAATAGAGGTATTATTGATTTGGTTATTGTGTTCATTACATAAGAAGGTTGCATATGTATTTATACTAAACACATAGCTTTGTAAACAAGTAATCTTAAACCTAACCCTAATGGACCATAAGCCTACAATAACTAACACTAGTCATTTAACACTCCTTCGCAGTTTAAACGGCAGGGTTCCGGATGGACAAACTGGAACATCTGTTGAAAGAGGCTTATTCTTCTTTTCTTCTATCATCTTCTTCGTTCTTTGTCTACACGGAGATGGACTTGTATTTGACGACATAATTGTATATTGCTTCGCGGTTACCTCCGCTCTTATGACTTTTGCTATATTTTTACGTCATTGTTTGCTTTGACTTTAGGAGGGAGCGACAATTTGGTGGCCAATTTTTGTTATCAAGGACAATAATCTTTGAGAACGAAAAAAAATTGATAAGGAAGAAAAAAATATGGTTGTTTGATGACAAATCAACATATTTAGTGTGTTTGACGGCTAGGGTTTTGTATGATAGAGTTTATGCATTGAAAAGAAATACAAAATCCTCATTATAAAAAAATGCTAAAATAGTGGAATCCCTCTGGATCACCGGTGAGTAGCCGATGACCGGAGGATAGCAAATTTCGTTGGTGGATCTTACCCAGTGACGGTACCAAAAGGGGGCGGTGTGGGCAGCTGCCCCCACAAGACTTTCAGGTATTTTTTCTAAAAAATATTATTTGAGGGGTATTTTTGTAACATTCATTTGTCCCCATATCTCAATCTAAAAAGTGAAACGACAATGTAGACAAGAAATAGTGGAAACAGTTATGACTTTTACACATCGTGTGTTAGTGTGTTTCGAAATTTAAGCCACTATTAGGTACAACAAAACTACTTGGTTACAATTTAAATGATCAAAGTTATTGTAAGAATGTCACTCAAAGTGAAAAGGTAAATTTATTAATTTGTTAATTTTAGGTTTATAAGTTGCATATATGTTTTTGCAATTATTGGTTTATAACATGAAAACCAACGGTTGAACGATTGCTTGGTCACCTACATCGAAAAATATGTGTTTGAAAATATTTCCGTTGAAGTAGTTATGAATAACTTTCGAACAATGAAGAATCGTCGTGGTCTCTTGCCAAATAAATGATATGTTACTTTTACTTAGAACGGCTATATGTCACTTTTTCTATTGCACTTGTGTTAGATGGTATGTAACGTCTTGGTCGCTTTAAAGAAAGATGCTATGTAACTTTTGTTTGCTGCACTTTTGTTTGTTGCACTTCAATTTGTGATAATATTTGCATATTATTTTGAATTTGCCCCCTTAAATTTTTTCTCTGGTACCGCCCCTGATCTTACCTAAAGCTCGGCTACCATGTAAAATAGCAAATAGAAATAGTACTGATTGTGTTTTTGTGTTCATTCCATAAAAAGGTTGCATATGTATTTAGACTAACCACATAGCTTTGTGAACAAACAATCTTAAACCTAACCCTAATGGACCTATAATAAAGATTGTGAACAAGTACGAAAAAAGTAAGATTGGATCGGATTATATCATAAGATCCTATAATAAAGATCGGGATCCATAAGATCTTAAGCTTGCAAAGATCTTATGTAAAATTTTGATCGTTTTTACTTTGTAGTATCGTAAAATCGTAAAATCGTAAGATCATAAGATTATGAGCGAAATCTTAACAACCATGCATATAAGCCTCGATAAGCCTGGTGCCAAACATAGACGTAATATTTACACTTTCTCAACTATATTAAAAGTTTTCAATATATCTTCAAAAAAAAGTACTACCTTCGTCCCAAAATTATTGTCCACAGACAAGAATTATACAGTTTTTAAAAAATTGCATTAATTACTGTTTTGGCTTCTACGAAAGCAAAAAAATAAAAGTTTTACCGTTTGATAATTAATTAGTGTTTTCTTTTTATTTTTGTAAATGCTAATATAGACTAAGGGTAATATGGTAAACTTAAACGAATCCAACTATTATTTTTAATAGTGGACAATTATTTGGGGACATAAAAAAAGATGAACAATAAAATTAAGACATAGGGAGCTTATGTCATTTTCGCCGCCACTTGTTGGATGCTTTGGCGTTTTAGGAATAACCACATTTTCAATTCTCAAGACATGAGAAAATGTGAAGTTTTTGATAACATTGAGTATTATCTGAGGCATCCTTCTTATCTCAAAGTGTCGACACATGGATGTCTTCATTATATTGAATGCATCATAGAATGTATTTATCGATCACAATTGCAAATTTAACTACACGACATCCAGTTTTAATAGCATTCAATAATCAAACTAATTTTAATGTGTTGTGGGTTGCACGTAATTTTAGGTGCATCTAATTCTAGTCTAATGTTAATTGCATCTATGTTTCTCTATTAACGTTAAGTTTTTCAAACTTAGGATATATGCATAGGACAACAACGATTGCATCAAGTTTTTCAAATCATATCATTATGCATTAATGTCCCGAAATCAAAAAATCAATGAAAATGCAAAAACTGAATACATGCAAATTGAAAAATTATCGACGTCGGCGTCATTCTTCGACTAGTTGCAACCCCATAAACATATGATGCACCAACATAAGGTACATACTTTATGGATTTAAAGGTGTCGACTAACACAGTAACACAAATAATTGAATATTTGTATTCCCTTGCTACACAAGCATTGTGGTGCTTACTTTTTTTGGGATTCCATGCAAACGTAAAGATAACAAAATAGCTAGCAGTCCATTTTTACTTTACCTTTTTTCTCAAAATATATATGTTGTCTGGTATCAGTTAAATCCAACCAAACCATCCATGGTCCTTTACATAATAGTAGTTACAAAAAAGTTAAACAATGTTAACAAGTCACTGGCTACTTCCACAATGTTTTAATTATTTTTGAAAATAGTTCATCACGTTTACTAGAACCAAACCGGCCCTTATGGCCTTATGTGAAATTTGATATATCACTTGTTTATAACTTCATGGCAATATATTATAAGGAAAATAATGTAATATGTTAATGGCAAGTATACATCATTAAGCCTGCTTGCATGGCTTCATTTTATATTTATTTTCATTTGTACACATTAGTTAAATAAACAAAATGTGTAACAAGTATCGTCAAGGGACGGAACCAGAGTAGCTTCGTGGTCACGGGATTTATGTATCCCTTTTTCTTCCTTAGCACTTGGTTATTGAGAAAACTAAAACCTTGAGGTAACCATTAATAGGTACTGAACTTGTTGCTTTGATTCTTTCAGCTAATCTTGTGATTTCATGTAAAAAAAACAAATTATTTTCTCAATGATCTTTATTATGACTTCCACATATGTTATCCCTAAACACACGAATATCTATAAAGATAGAAGATGTTAAGATGGAAATAACTCAGTCTTATTATCATCTATCCACTATTTCACTGTTAGAAAAAAAAAACTTACAATACCGATTAATCGCCTTCTAATCGCTATTGGACCACCGACCTTTCAATTTGTATAAACTTGTAGGAAATACAAAAACTCACTGTAAACATGTTTTAATCAATTATAGTAATTTGTAGAGTAAATTGCATAAACCGTCCTTAAAGTTGGGCCAAATTACATGTTTTGTCCCAAAAGTTACGAAAGTGCAAGGATCGTCGGGACGATACTTGCACCAAAGGTTTCCCCAAAGGTTTCTCCATAGGGACGATATTTGCACCAAAGGTTTCCCCACAGGGACGATCCTTGCACTTTCGTAACGTTTTGGGACGAAACATGCAATTTGACCAAATTTTAGGGACGATTTATGCAATTTACTCTAATTTGTATAAATGGGTCAAGCGTGGTCAACAACGGTCAACGTCTATCAATGATGGTCAAACTTGCCGAAAACCTGCAAATCTTGTCAAAATTACCAAAAAGTCACTGAAAACATGTTTTAATCAATTATAGAAATTGTTTATATCTATTACAAGTAGATTTTTTTCAAATATTGCCCTAAATACCCAACACTCTCCGAAAATACCTAAAACTCGCCAGAAATAATCAAAACTTACAGAAAATGGCAATCCGATTAATCCCGCCTAAACATATTACAAGCTAAAAAAATCGACCGCCCCAGTATCTATTTTTGCAACCTTGTATCTTTCCATAATCCAATGTCCATAACATAACAAAAAGTGTAATCCAGCCCAAAATCGATTTATATTCCAGCCGAATATGTCAACTAATTGGGCCAATATGTAAACAGTAAAATTAACAAAAAGTGTAATCCAGCCCAAAATCGATTTATATTCCAGCCGAATATGTCAACTAATTGGACCAATATATAAACAGTAAAATTAACAAAAAGTGTAATCCAGCCCAAAATCGATTTATATTCCAGCCGAATATGTCAACTAATTGGGCCAACAAGCAAAAGAACCCGCGCGTTGCGGCGGGGCTAATTTTTTTCCGAATAATATTTTTTTTTACGTTTCGGGGGGTTTTTTTTGGGCTATGCGTTATGGTGGGGCTAATTTTTAATATTTTCTTTTTTTTATGATTCGGGGAAAAATAATGCGTTTGACGGGCCTAATTTTATTCCGAATAATTTTCTTTTTTTGGACGGTTTTAGTAAAATATTTTTTACGGGAATTTTTTAGTGGTAAGAAAATCGTAAATAGTTTAAAAAGCGCGAGGGTCCTTTTCTATTTTTTTTTTACTTAGGGCCAAGTTTTTAGGCTATTTTTTTTGGGTTTTTTTTTTGCTAATTTTTTTCCCGGATATTTCTTCTTTTTTTTACGATTCGGGAAAAAAAAAATTGCGTTGGGACGGGTTAATTTTTTCCCGAATATTTTCTTTTTTTGGGACGGTTCGATATCTTTTTTTGTGGGCCGATGAATGTAAAAAAATTGTGAACAATAAGAACTTGACGTGTTTTTTTTGTTAATTTTTTGTAACGGGATTTTTTGTAAACAAACAATCGTAAATAGTTAAAGTTTGAGGGAACCGTTTTGTATTTTTTTTACTTATGGGCCACATTTTATGCGAATTTTAGGCTAGTTTTGTCGACAAATGTGTATATTTGTAAAAAAAAATAAATTAAAAGGCTTAGTGTGATGGGCCTCATGTTTTAAAAGAGTTTTTTTTTTTTGCTATATAGGTTTTTTTTTTAATATAATGGGTTGTACGTTTGTGACCATAAAAACATGAAACGGTTTATTTTAAAAGTATTAGGTATCGAACAAAATTTCCGCGAGTATTTTTTTTTATCTGAATAAATCGGAACTTGTTGTAAATATTTACTTTCTAACTCTACTGTTGTGTAAACAAATAAAAAAAAAAAAAAAAAAAAAAACCAAAATCGGAGGAGCCCGTTAACTGTAGTGCAATACGCCCACAGTCCAAAACACTGCGTTTTGTAGTAATTTTTTTTTTATATTTGCCTTAAGAGTTGTTGGGACCTCAGTTTAAAGTGTTGTTTGTATTTGTTTGCTATAAGGGTTTTTTTTTTAATATAAATGTTGTACGTATTGTGACCAAAACGTTATTTTAAAGTTATTAGGTATCGAAGATGTTTTCGCGGGTATTTTTTTTATCTGAATAAATCAGAACTTTTGTAATATTTTTTTTTTAACTCCTACTTTGTGCATACAAATTATATAAAAAAAACAAAAAAAACAAAAACAAAAACAAAAACAAAATTGGGCTGGCCCAAAATGGGGCAGCCCGTTACTGTAGCACACTGTAGCACACACTCAAAAACGACGGCGTATCCTTCAGTGAATGTGTATATTACAAGCAAAAGAACCCGCGCGTTGCGGCGGGGCTAATTTTTTCCCGAATAAATTTTTTTTTACGTTTCGGGGGGTTTTTTTTGGGCGATGCGTTATGGCGGGGCTAATTTTTAATATTTTCTTTTTTTTAATGATTCGGGGAAAAAAAATTGCGTTGGGACGGGCTAATTTTTTCCCGAATATTTTCTTTTTTTGGGACGGTTTTGTAAATTTTTTTAAACGGGCAATTTTGTGTAAGAAATCGTAATTAGTTCAAAGGTAGGTCCGTTCTCAAGTTGTTTTTTTTTTACTTTGGGCCAGATTTAGGCTATTTTTGGGTTTTTTTTTGGGCTTAATTTTTTCCCGGATAGTTCCTTTTTTGTAACGATTCGGGAAAAAAAATTGCGTTGGGACGGGTTAAATTTTTTTCCCCGAATAATTATCATTTTTTGGGACTGTTCGCTATCTTTTTTTTGTGGGCCGATGAATTAAAAAAAGTTGAATCAATTAAAAACATGACGTGTTTTTTTTGTTAATTTTTTATACGGGATTTTTATTTTTGTAATAAAATAGTAAATAGTAAAAAGTTAGGGACCGATTTGTATTTTTTTTTAACTTTGGGCCACATTTTATGCGAATTTTGTATAATTTTTTAGATGGCTTATATGGCTGCCAAAATGGGGGAGCCCTAGGATCCGTTGACTGTAGCAGAACGGCCAACAAGTCTAAAACGACTGCTTTTGTAGTAATTTTAATTTTTTTTATATGGCCTTATTGTTGGGCCTCATGTTAAATTGGTTTGTTTTTTTTGCATATGGGTTTTTTTTTTTTTAATATAATGGGTTGTACGTTTTGTGATCATATAGTTAATTTAAAGTTATTAGGTATCTATAGATGTTTTCCGCCGGGTATTTTTTTTATCTGAATAAATCAGAACTTTTGTAATATTTTTTTTTTAACTCCTACTTTGTGCATACAAATTATATATAAAAAAAAAAACAAAAAAAAAACAAAATTGGGCTTGCCCAAAATGGGGCAGCCTGTTATTGTAGCACACTCAAAAAACGGCACCGTTTTATTCACCTAATGTGTATATTATCGGTTATTTTAAAGTTATTAGGTATTGAAGATGTTTCCGCGGGTATTTTTTTTATCTGAATAAATCAGAACTTTTGTAACATTTTTTTTTTAACTCCTACTTTGTGCATACAAATTATATATTAAAAAAAAAAAATTAGGCTGGCCCAAAATGGGGCAGCCTGTTACTGTAGCACACTCAAAAAACGACACCGTTTTATTCACCTAATGTGTATATTTATAATATTAATATGTAAACAGTAAAATTAAAAAGATTGGAGATGCGGGGTATCGATCCCCGTACCTCTCGCATGCTAAGCGAGCGCTCTACCATCTGAGCTACATCCCCTTCTTGTTATTGTTCGATAATTTTACCTTAACAAACATATTATTAGACTCTTAAATGTAATACAATTAAATAAAATTTGAAAAGTTAACAGCTACGAGATTTTTACAAACTCAATCACATTAGTTTTATGTTCAAAAATGATGGTAGTCATCATTAGCCAATTAACAATGACAAAAAGTCAAAAACTACATATGGACTATAGGCGATGTTTGACATTAGTTCAACATTAGGCATTAGCCCAATACATAAATTTTGGTTTATTAAAGGAGTCATGCCTTTAAATTTTGGTTTATTAAAGGAGTCATGCCTTTATGTCGGACAATAAATTTTGATTTATTAAAGGAGTCATGCCTTTATGTCCTTTATCAGCAACAAAAACAAGAAGAAAAAAATTCATTCCTGTAGTGTCTTTATACTTGTAGGGCAGCAGTCCTTTGC
>BQNB010124743.1:6692-16923 GCA_026074375.1 Tanacetum coccineum
AGAATAAGGGAAAAGTGCGGAATGAGATGGAGCTAGTACTGGAACAAACCCAACAAGGTACTAGTTATGAAGTCTCGGTAAGTGCTGAAGGGGTTGAAGAATTAAAAAAGAAAAGTTAAGATAAAGGGTGAAAATAAAGAAGCCCTCCTTACACTTAGGCAGAAACCGGGTCAATACATCTGCTGTCAAGAGTCACAAAGATGATTGCTGACATTGAAGACTGACATCATGGACCTAGTAATGCAATACACAATCCTCCCTAGCCATTCAGAATCTCTCAAAAGATTTTTGTTTCATTTCTCATGGAGATTACACATATTTCTATCAACTTTCTCACTCCAAGTTAGTTGGTATTGAAAATGTGGCTGTCTGCTCCAGCCTCTAATCACTAAAACCAAAGTGCAATATTGAGTCTAGAGCCATGAGAGATAATCCATTAATCTCATTAGGACATTGTTCAAAGATAATTGTTGCTCACACATTGTGAAAACAAGTAATAACTCAAGAGTCCTACGCATTATCCTTGTGATTTTGCCAGATCATCAGAGTGATACTTAAGTATTTACAATGACGATGGAAATCCTGCTTGAGCCAACATCAAACAAGCTCTTGGTAGGTGACTTGTGCTATTCTATATGAATCAAGCTTGTGACAACTGGAAAGAAATGATGGTGCAATTCCATATGAATCAAACTTGTTCCAATATATTAATTGACGATTAATAAAGTTTGAAATGCTTAAAACTCTCGATGTGTCACAAAAATACTTTAGCAAGTGACACGTCAATTGGTTTTTCTCAAATCAATTTTTATTTCAATCGGTGAGATAGTAACTCACTGGTTCACTCATATCGTGTTGTTTGCTTTGAGACGCTCCAGTAATGAGAACGGCTAGTGCAGCTGCGAAACTCTGTCAAGAAAATTCTTTGGAATTCTATCTGATCATAGGCAATATTTATACTAATCAACAGGGAACCATGGTTATTGCAACCGTATTTGATGAAGTAACAAAGACACTCTCGTCCATATCTATTGATTATTACTAACCTAAACCTGCAGGTATTCCTGATGGTAGCTGTAGCTAGACGAGGACGAGTCAGATTCATAGCCACATTCTCATACTCATTCGACTTTTATAAAGACATTATGAAAGCTCAAGTACATGTTTCAAGACTTCTTCTACTCTAATACCGTACGTCCTTCTTGAAGCGACGAAGTGTTAAAGTTAAAGAACTTCAAGAAAGATGTATCATTAAAGTTTTCAACTTTAAAAATCAAGAAAAGTATGAGCATGTTGGTCCGAAGGTCTCAAGTATACAAGATGGCAAAAGATCACAAGTCGATGATTTGAGATTATGCTTGGCTGACGATCTCAAGAAGCTAAAGAACACATTCAAGTCAAGTTCAAGTTATCAAGCCAAAGCCTAAAGTCAAAGATCACTACAACATATCACAAGTTCATGACTAAAGTTTAAAGACTACGAGCTCAAGAAAAAAGACAAGCATAGTATGCTAGGATTAACTTTTTGTAACATGGAGTGACCTCCCTCAGGGGGAGATTGTTAGGAATACGAAAGTAAGCTAGTAAGGCCCAATTGTTAGAACTTAAGTAAGCTAGTAAGGCCCAAGGCCCATGGTAAGCCCATCAAGAATACCATGTCCGGCCATAGACTAAGTATTTATACCCCTCTCCATGCCCTGGAGAGGGTTGGTTGTTCACTTTTCTTAATCTAATTTTTGTTCATTTTCCTTTCTCTCTCAAGAAGTGTTCATCCCTCCTTTCTCTCTCTTGTTCTTCATTTTCCTTTTAGGGGGAGAAATGAAGTTAAACTCCAAGGACACACCCTTTTTGTTTTGAAAAAAAGGAAGAAGAGTGTAAACGGAGAAGGTAGTGTAAAGGTAGTACGGGGATACAAGCACTTTATTATATATTATGTTTACATATTTTGTCATCAACAAAAAGAGGGAAAGTGTTAGTGCAAATATTATAATATTTAATCTACACAGTCTCGTTTGTTTTGTTGATGAAAAACATGTAACTTGTAATACATAACGTAAAATGTATAAGTTACTCGTAATCATATTTTGTCTCAATATACATTCAACACCTCTCAACGTATCGGGTTTTCGTGTACTACAACACTGGTTCGTATATGTTTGTTATGTTGCATTATGATCAAACCCCTTAACAAACCATTAAGAATGTTTAAAATATTTGTTAGAATCATTTAATCATTCACTTTCGATCTGCATTTTACATTTTGCATTTACATGTATCTTTATACAAATGCATCACTTTTTTTATATACTTTCTAAAATACATTATATTTTGGCCAGCACTCAACTAGACATTTTATTTTACAAAATGTTACTTACATCTTTTTACATATACAAGTTTACTTTCCTTTTTATTTAAAAGAAAAATGCTTGTGATTTTACCTCATCCGTGACATCACCATATCTTCACAATATCTTACCAAATCTAAATAAAATCTTTGAATATTTCATTGATTTTATAAGATATTTTATCACATAATCTATCTAAAATCCGAATTTGGTGTACAGTGAGCCGGATCCCTAGCCATACACTGGCCGGGTCCCTTTTGGAAGGGATTCGCAAGATCCGGATGAACAGTGAATTTTTTGCCTATAAATAGCAAGTCAAACTTCACCAGTTGGGCATCCCTTTCACACACACATTCTCTCTATTTTTCATACTCATTTAGATCTCTAAATAAGTTTTAAACGTAAAAGTTTTATTCGTCGTAACAATCACCAAATGTATGAATAGATGATTGTTAATATATATCAGGTCATGATCAAGGAAAAAACATTTGGTTCATTCATATAGTATACTAGAATGTATACTCATGTTTGTAGCAAGTATATAAGTTTAACTTGCACAATATATTTGTGTAAGTATAACAACAAAGTTATTTACACATTTTTATAAGTAACCAAGTATGAATTAGTTACACATTTTATTTTTACAAGTTAAATAAGTTTATTTGCACATTGCATACAAGACACTTTCATCTTTAAGTATAAAACATATACATTTTATTTTAGTAAAAAGAAATCGAAAAATTTATATCATGGATGACATAACTAAAGTTGACTTTTATGTTTAGTCACATCAAAATCTTTCCATATTTGGAAAGAAAATTCCATGAATGTAGACACATTGAGTCTTGTCAAAAATCTTTTTTTAGATTTGGATATGACAGATCCACGGATCCCTTCAGACTGAAAGACAAATCCCTTTCCAATTGGGTCCGTTGGGATCCGGCCAGGATCCAGTTTGGGATTCTTGGCCTATAAATAGAAGTTTCTTGTTCACTTGTTTTTCATCACTTCACATACATTCTCTACTACATTATAACATCATTTTCTCAATCATTGATCATCATTTGTCACATATTAAAGTGATTCAACATTTATAGAGTCGTACAAAGCAAGCATCGTACAAGCATACAAGAAGTCGAAGCCTCAAGTTCATTGGAGCTTGTCCTCATACTTCTAGATCTGAGTTATTTGTATATTCAGTAGCATTTGTGATTGTGTTGTACATTTTTTTGTTGTGAAAGATCATTGAGATCTAGGTTGGTTGTACCTCGAATTAGAACTCGGTATTTAGCTTAGTACTAGAGAAAATGTAAGCGACATTAGGTTGGTTCTACATCGAACTAGAACTCGGTAAGCTTAGTACCAGAAAAGGTGTAAGCAACGTTATGAAGGTTTCTCCATCGGTGAAGGAGCTTGTTGACATAGTGCATTAAAACTCTCAAGTCGGATACTCATAGTTCACTAACCTCCTGTTCTTGGTACGGTTGATCTAGCACGGATCTTAGACTTTTCGTGGTATACACGAAACACCTTAACTACTAAAGTAAGTAGTCTCTATGGTTGCTCACACTACACGTCCCGGTGGAACGTTAGAATTATAGTTCTTCTATCACGAACGAAACAACGAAGCACAATGCTTTTGTTCTAATGAAATCAGTTGAAACCCTTGTGGTTTTGATTTGTTGCCGATCGACTAATGAGAATGAGAGGGAGAGAGATTTGGTTTTGAGTTTATGTTTTACTAAGGATAACAAATAATGAATCAAATGATTCATTATATAGCATAAACTTAACTTGAAATTCAAGTCAAACACAAACTCCTCCACCTCCTTAAATTCGGTTGAATGTACAAACACCCCCCTCATGTTTCATTCGTTCTGGGTTTGTACAAGATAACAAGTCCTTTACTTGTTATTAAAACTTTATTAGTCAGTTACATCGTCTAACGGTTTAACTAACGACCGTTATTCATTTCGTGAACTATTAATTAATATAATTTATATATCTATCATTAATACATTAATTACATTAATAAAACATTCCCTCGGTGTTACGTGTGTGTCCCTAATAAGTTCACGTATTTCTAGCCGTATAAGTATCGATTATAACTTGAGCACCACCAATATCATTGTTGTTTGTTGAGTTTTTTTCACGGCTCGATAGATAATTTGATAAGCCAACAACTTTTTTTTATATGCAACGGAGTAAGACAAGTTAATTACATTGCAAAATCTTAAGACCAACAGTATCACAATATCTAAACTTAATTATTGATACTTCTAAAACATTATGATCAATATGAATATACATGATTAAGATGAAACGTGAATACAGTAGTATTTAGTGAAACTTTCATTAAAACGTGAATAATATTTGATGGAATTCAAATTTCAACTATCTAGAAATACTATTATTTAATACTACTGTACTACTTATGGCAGGGATGAAACAAATAATTAATTTGGGCATCATATGCCATCATCCCGATACGACCAACATTCAAATAGATGTCACCTGGTCCACCCTTATAAATAGAAGCCCTATGCCATTTGTGGCACGTAAAAACCTTCCATTATTTGCTACCTAGTTTCTCTTCTCCCATGGCCATGGAAACACACTCTTCTTTTTTGGATTCTCAAAGAAAAAAAGAAGATGATCTCAAAGAATGGGGTGTCAAAGCCCGAATGATTAGTCGTGAGAACACCATGTCTAGGCGCTTCTCGTCTTCATACATTACAAGTTTCAGGGAGGATGCGTGCAAGTCATTTCGCTCCAACTTCACCATTTCTAGCACTGCATCCTCACCTGGGTACACCCGAAAAGGTATAAATACATACCTAGTTTAACTTAAGCAATAAAAGGTTGTAATTTTTCTTACAACTGCTTATCGTTTCAATCCACACCTACATGACTGTATTTTAGAATACAATCATGTGGGATCTTTTTATGTTTCTAATGAGTGAATTTTATCCATGTAGAGGAAATCGACCCCACTACTTACTCATTCACCAACGCGCTCAAAGGTGAACAATTTCCTAGCTATATATCTTTAATTAAATAACTTGTTCTTGCACTATTAAATTGCGCTAAATTTGTCTTGGAAACTTCTAGCTTTGCAATTAAGGTCAATAAACACATGGGAGTATTTGTCACCCGAAGGATATGCTCTAAACTCGAAATGGAACGAAGCGGAGAGATATATATGCAATCCGCGATCGGGTGAAGTCCCGGTCGAGTGTTTGTCTTCCAAAACTCTAATGAGTAGTCTATCTTTTCGAAACATAACTGCTCCTTTAATCCATCATTCTTCAAGAATTCAACCTCTCAAACTTGCAAATATTCATCCAATCCAAGGTTCAAAAGCTCGTTTTAATTTGCTACATTAGTTTTTCTTTTTTATGTTTTGGTTGATAACTCTGTTAAGGTATAATAGGTGAGAATGATACAAAGGAAAACAAGTTCGAAGATAGGTTGAAGATAATGATGAAACAAGACGTAGGAATCCAAAATACGCTTAGCGATAGCAGTCGAAGCCCGATTTCTACTCCTTCGAATCAAGAGAGCTCAATAAAGTTCAGTTCGAACTTGGATTCTTCGGATGCAAGCTCCAAGTGTGAGTCAAAATCTGAAATGGAGATAGAATCTGAACCAAAAGTCGAATTGGAGTTCAAGGTAAATTACAATACTTGATTATTAGTATTATTTTCTGTTCCATCTGATAAATTTAATACATGGTTCAAAGTTGTGAATGAGTAATATGCCTTTGAATTCGAAATTTTGAAAGACTACGGATTATTTAGGGAATTTATTGTTGCTTTTGAACTTATATGAGTTGACAGCAACATGTAGTATTTAAATTTTGTACCGACTCTAACCATGAATCTTATATGTTTTTATGTTTTTAATAACTTCATAAATTTAATAAATAATTTTTAAATTTACTTATTTTTAAATACACGAGTTATTTTTAAATGGATACATAAGATCGTACAAATACGAAAGACTAATGTTATTCATTTATGTGAGATTGAGTAAAGGTGCCCGGGAATATATATATTTTTTACTATCCTCGTTAAATAACAACTCATTTTTATTCCTTTTTATAAGTTTAATCCGCACATAGGTTTAAAAACTAAATACGGCTAAAATTATTATTAACAAGATTATATAAATATCAAAACAAATGCACGGCCCAACGGACTTCTGTGAGATAAAAATAAATATATGAAATTATACATATAGTAACGGCGCATGTAATTCTTCTTAAAGTTTAAATAAGGATCTTTGAATTAATTTTAAATGTCATTAAGTCTATTAAACAAGCATAAAGACAACAACACACGATAGTTTAATTTAAACAACATCAACATTAACATTATGTCAACTAAACAAAGTTAAATCGTTCATCCAACAAAAATGTATACCAAATATTAATTGATGCTAATATATAATGAAAATTTTGTGTAAAAACTCCCGTTTGCACGAGCATTATAAATATACATATATATATATATATATATTTATAGAAAAATTATTAAAAAAATTCACTGAAGATCTATATTTTACTTTATTTCATAAGCTACTCTATTTTTATTTTACCAAACTGCAATCTAGAAATTATAATTTACTTTGAATCCAAATTGCAATGTCTAACTATGAGTAATCAAGTCGTAAATTTATGTCACGTTAGATAACAATTAAATCAGATGAAAACAAGATAAATATTTTGCGGGACCCGTGAGTTTAAATGGAGAGGGTAAACGTGAAGTAATCGTGCATGGTAGGGTTCTGAATTCTGAATTTCTGATAGACCTTCCTTCTATACGTTAAAGTATTTAACACGGAATTTTGTTAATTACTGCACCATTATTTTCAAAATAATTAATTATATGTTTGTATAACTCTTGTCGTTATATCTCTGGAATAACAAGCATGAATATCGTTAGTGTTTTATTTTTGGTAAATGATGTGTGCTTCTCTATAAAGATATCTTTATAAGGATGAAAGCTGCTTTTGCAAAAGTAGACCTAGAAATGACTTATTTTGGGGAAGAAGACCAACATATGAAACAATCATATGAAACAATCAATCTATCAGAAATTGTTTGAAAATAATGGCATCTTTTTCCCCCACTTTTCAGTTTTCACTATCAAATTTCCTTTCTTTTTCGTTTGGCATCTTCGTCGGTTTTGAGGATGGTTCTTCTTTTCATCCTTCTCTCGGGACTTGTTTGGGGTTTCATTAAAATCCATCCCGAAGTGAAAACCGGTGGCTCGGCCTCCGGGATGGGGGGTTTTTCTTTTGCCGAAGTGAAAACCGATCCGTCGGCCTTCGTGTCAAAAGTTTTTTCATCCCTTTTGATTCCCTCGCAGTTAAAGTCTCGGGATTTTATCATTTTTTGATGTTATGTAATTCTTTTTGTTGACTCTATTATACTTTAAGTTTCTAGCGTCTTACTAGACTCTTTTTATATATATTCCATCTTTATCGTTCAAAAAAAAAATTCCCTTCTTTTTTAGCCTTTTTGTTCTTACATGTCTTCTCTCAATCATTTGCTTCTTTTAGTATCACTTTTACTCTATTATTTTTCTTACTTTTCAAAAAAGGACAAATGTCTTTTTTTAAATGACAAATATAGACTATGCACTTTAGCATTAGAGGAACCTGAAACTTATTTATTGGTACCTATTGTGTTACCAAGCGACAGTTGATAAGTACACTTGAAATTATATATAGCTAAAGTTTTCATTCAAATAAAAGTTAAAGGTCGACTAATAGGTTTAAGCAAATGAAATAAGTGTTCATTTCCATCCAAAAGATACGCAATTAAAAAAAAAAGTAAGATCATTGCACTCTTCGGCCAATAAGATTTCTTCTTTTGTATTGTTAATGCCTTGAAGTGGCCGTTATTTTGCTACATCTCAAAAAGGAAAGAGGCAGTAATATATTCAGATAATAAGAGTATAAGGAGTAAGGGCTAACTCACACCCAAACTCACCGCTCACCACCCAAACTCACCATTCACTTTACGCCGGTCTATACAAGTCGCGCGTGACTTATGTATAAACTGATGAGTGACTCACCACCTTGAGTGAAATGTGAGTTGGCCCCACTTGGTTTTATACCATTTGATTTATAAACAAAACCCTCTTTTTACCTATAAATACTCACTACTTCACTCATTTTTATACATATCTCTCTCAATTTATTTATACACAATTCTCACATTTTACATTTAAAATCCCTTTTTTATTTATCCATGTATCGTATCGTTTTTATTTATTCATATATCGTTCAAGTTTTTAATCTATGAATAAAATATTTTAATTACGTTTACGTTTTTATTAATTTTGTACGTTTACGTTTACGTTTTTAATTTATGAATGAAAGTAAATTAAATAAAAAAATGATGTGTATGGTGAGTTTGGTATGAAAGGTGAGTGTTAAAATGGTTGAAAGGTGAATGGTAAAGTTGGAGAGAGAAGACTGACGTGGCGCTGAGGTGTATGGTGGGTTGGGGTTCCTTACTCCATCCAGCCTTAGTAAATGGTCAAGTTATACCGTCATTTCTCACGTGTTTATTCATATGTAAGTGCAATAGGAGATTAAACATATTCAGATATTAAGACATAACTATGTTGTAACCACTTGTACTTTATACGTCAGAAATTTGAATTTAGTGGATTGAAAAGCATGTGATTATGTAAATGTAATGTATGACTCGTACCTTTCATGCACAGGGGGAAGAAACAAAAGAAGATGATGAGGATGAAATGAAGAGATGTGGTTGCATGTGCAACCAAACGAGTGGATGTTTGTCTTTCAAGAATATGTGGTTAAAAAAGAAAAAGATCAAATAAAATAACTTAGCAACAAAGAAGTGTTTAAGAAATAATAATGTATCGAGAAAAAAATGTTGTGGATCATAGCTTTGATCGAGAGTATTAGTACATGAATCATGTCGTCATGATTTCTATAATTTCGTAAAAGTTGTAATAATTTTTGCTCAAAAATGTCTACTAGAATTTCATTGTTTTCTTTAGTGGCATCGAGGACAATAAAGTTGGTTGACTTGTCATATTACGTTAAGGGCTTGTTTTTTAAATTAAGTTGTATGGAGCCGGGCTGTTAAGATCGCGAGTAAACTCGTAAGATCGTACGATCTTACATGTTTACTGGCTAAAATCTTGTAGGATCGTCATACGATCGTATGCGGGTAGGATCGTAAATAAGATTGTGTGATCGAACGTAAGATCGCTACACGATCCGAGTTTACCTAAGCCCGCATCTGTTTTATTTTTTTCTATCATTTAGCCCATAATTTCTTGCTAAAGCCCAAAAAGAAAAGTAATATCTAACCAATGTTTCATTTTCTTATTAAATTATACATACTTTGCCTCAACTCACAATTTTAATAAATAATATATTTAAGTCATCTTCTCATCACTCTGATAAAAGATCTTGTTACATTATAGCATAATTTAATATTTTTATTCTTAATATTTAAATTTTTTAGATTATAACATACTTATATACATTATATGATATTGTTATTTATAATTAGACAAGTAGTTAGTTATATTTTATAAGTTAATGGGTCTTAAGTATGTTCATGTTACTAGTAGTGTTCATGTATACAAATATACAAGTGGTCATGTTATCAAAATCATTATTTTATGAACTACTCATTTACATGCGTCTATTATAAATTAATGTGCAACTCTATATAATAGATTAATGAGTGGTGGTTTATGTATGAAACTATGAATCTCTTGGTATTATGATTCGTATGTTTTGAGACATTTATAATATGTAGGATCGTTTAATTCATAACACGGTGATGATTCTTGTGATTGGGCTAGTTTCTAGAGAGAGAAACACATAGA